>OX243816.1:42756363-42831363 GCA_945859605.1 Lumbricus rubellus | reverse complement strand
TTTATACATATACATTTTTATACATTTATATATATATATATGTGTTTAGCCTATTGGTAAACGTCGAAAAGCATGTATATGCCATTTGCTTGCATGTGTATGTATAATATGTCGGGCGTATACGTGCAAGAAGAGTAAGAAAAAGCATCATCATAGAACAACAGCAGCAGCAGCTGGCCGTCACAGTCATCAAATGCGGTTATAATATGTCACGGACGGCTTCACTGGTCGGTCACGTGACCCGCCCTTAATATCACGTCGTCTGCTGCATTCGGATGCGATAATAAAGAGGTTTTGAGTCGTTTCACGCAAAAGAAAAGTCCATCACGACGAGCTTCATCACCACCAGCCTCTGCAACCTCCTCCTCTGCAACCTCCTCCTCCGCTCCTCTGCTTGTCGAGTCGCCCAGCCGTGACAAGGCATCTTCGCGGTGATGCAGTGCTTGCGAGCAGGGCACAGCCAGAATGGCGCCTGCTTAGATGGAAGGAACGCAACATAACTAATGACTATGGTGATGGTGATGATGATGATGATGATGATGACGTGGTGGTGATGATGATGATGATGGTGGTGGTGGTGGTGATGATGATGGTGGTGGTGGTGGTTGCGATGATGATGGTGATGGTGGTGAGGAGGAGGAGGAGGTGGAAGAAGAAGAAGAAGAAGAAGAAGAAGAAGAAGAAGAAGAAGGAGGAGGAGGAGGAGGAGGAGGAGGAGGAAGGGTGAAAAGTCGGTGATTAGAACCAAATAAAGTTTTATTATTTTGTTCTTGTGATTATGATCTTTTAATCTGTTTTTATATTCATCGTATAAACGAATCGATATTCCATTGTCATCCTCTCTACATCATCATCATTATCAGTCATCATAATCATTCATCATAATCAGTCATCATAATCATTCATCATAATCATTCATCATAATCATTCATCATAATCATTCATCATAATCATTCATCATTATCATTCATCATAATCATTCATCATAATCATTCATCATAATCATTCATCATAATCATTCATCATAATCATTCATCATAATCATTTATCGTCATCATAATAGCCTACATCATTATCAGCAGCAGCAGCAGCAGCAGCAGCAGCAGCAGCAACAACAACAACCACAGGAGCATCAACAAAAGGTCGATACAAGTCTGGCGTGAGAAACCCAGCTTCAGAAACATCAACTGTGAATTTTTCCAAAAAATGTTTATTCTAAAAAAGTCGAACTGCATACTTGAACTGTTAAGTGAAATGTATAGTATACATTGGAACATACACCTGAGCAATTTTCAGAAGCATTATAAATACCATTAATTCACTCTGGACAAGTCAACTGCATGTTCCAGAGAAGTCGACAGACACACGTCAACAACGTCAACTTAGTATAGAACGTAAACAGTAAATTGACGCATGCATTGCAGATTTCCCGTTCATTACAAGTTCAGCAACTGATCCTAACATTGCCATAAATATACCTACTCAGCAATTCCAACTTCAATACGCCAATAATTCTGTCCAATCCTTCTTGGCTATTTAAAAAACGACTTACATTTTTTTACAGAACGCGACCTAAATAAAACACTCCGCTATACCATTTTTTAAGTGACCAAGGTTTGCATAAATTATAGTTCAAATCGATAACATTGGACTATAAAATTAAACGAAAACTTTCCACATGACCTTTGTCTTCACAGATGGGTCTGATTATTTTGTGGTGCAACAGCACTCAATCAACAATTTGTTAATATTACTTCACGGAACCATTAATTGTCTTATACCTTCACGGAACTCTGGGGTTCCGCGGAACCCATGGCGCACTTTCAGAAACCCTGCCCTATAGCCTACAGATACGACATAACCTGACATAGCATTACATAGCATAGCATAGCATAACAGAGCATGACATAGCATTTAATAGCATGACATGGCATAACATGAAATAGCATACGTAACATAGCACATAGCATAACATATAGCCTAACATATAGCATAACATAGCATAACGTAACATGACATAGCACAGCAGAGGATAAAATAAAAATAATATTTAGGTGTTGTTTTTAACACGGAACGCATTGGCTGCATGATGAGTTCATCACTCGGAGTATAGAACAGGTGAGAGAAGACAGAGGACGATGGTAAACTTTAGTGAAACAGATGCAGCTGTTCTGTTTATATAAAAAAGCATCTGACCAATCACCTGCATCAGAGGTTGACTGACTGGGTGAATGAATGGATTAATGAATGAATGAATGAATGAATGAATGAATGAATGAATGAATGAATGTCTACCTGACTGCTTGCGCGCATGGGTTGTTGACAGGCTTAAACTGACTGGCTGACTGATTGAAAAACTGATTGACTGATAAAAGACAGTCAGAAGACCAAAATATCAGCACATACAAATAATATCTCTTTAAGCTTATACTCTGTTCAAGTTAATTTTCCTAGGTAGCCTACATGTACAGTATCTTGAGACGCGTCGAGCGATAAAGAAGTCTTTCACACGGAAATTATGCGTCAAATTATAGGCTATATCGGTCTTCGACTTTAATAAAAACACAAATCGATAAATTTAATCGATAAATTTAATCGATAAATGTAATCGGTCATCTAACGATTAATCGTTAAATTAATCGTAAACTCAGCAGAGATATTTATTTACAATAATTGGGATCACATTATATTTATAGTCGATGACACGTTACATAAATTTTGAAAAGCTTAGGCCTACATCCGGGAATGGTCGACATGGCATAAGAGCTTACCTCTTAATTGTCAATAAATCACAGAATTCGTCGTTTACGAAGAAAATCTCTAAGTTGTAGAGATCATTATCGAATAGGTGGCATCCAGTGCCATCCACCCAAATACGCAGCCACGATTCAGCATTGACCACAACTAACATCGGTCTTAACTGGCGCTATAGGCCTATCTATATTATAATCTTAATATGAACAATGCACATGTGCAAAAACAAAATTTTTATATTTAACTTTTTATGCGGACAGAAAGACAGAAACACATACATGGACAAACACACAGACAGTCAGAGAAAGTATAAGGAACGTATAATAGGCCTACGTTGTCCTGCGCATGCGCGATCACTGTTTTTGACGCTCGTCAACTTCTCACTTCAGCGACAAAATGCGCTAAATAAATCACTCTCTTTTTATGCGCATTCGGCTCGCATGGCGCATATATCCCTTGACCTTTGACATCACCTATATATACATAATATATACATAATATATACATATATATCTATATATATCTATCTGCTGGAGAGTAGTTTGCTTTTAAATCCATATATTTTCTTTGCGATTGACGTTAAAGTCGTCAAGTTGTCGCCTTGAATTTTCTTCCGCATGAAAGACTCAGCGACATACTTATATTATACAGAGATCATCGATGAAGGATATTCTTATATAAGACATCAGCTGATGCAATAGAAAACTCCATATATATATGTATCATATATATATATATATATATATATATATATATATATATATATTGCTGGTGGTTTTACCGTATATAGCGATATATATATATATATACAGGGTGCGCCAAAAAAAAAGACCCCCCCTAGGTTTTTTGCCACTATCTTGGCCAAAATTAAGAATTTTCGAATGAAATTTTACAGGCTTATAGACAATTCATATTTACATATGATGGCCAGATTTCATCAAAATATTTCAAACAGAACAAAAGTTATGCCAATTTGAGGGAGGTGACCCCCCGTTTTTTGACGTTTAAAAAACGAAACGCAATTTTTTAAGGATTTTTGCGAATATCTTGGCCAAAATTTAAAAAATCGAAATGAAATTTTACAGTCTTATAGACAATTCATATCTACACATAGTGGCCGAATTTCATCACAATATTTAATACTGAACAAAAGTTATGCCACTTTTAGTGAGACCACCCACCGTTTTTTGACGTTTCAAAAACGAAACGCAACAAAAAGTGACAAAAACACGATTTTAAGTCTCATCACAAATAACTGTTGTCAAATGAACTTGGTAGTGCTTCACAACTTGTGTTCAATGTGCCCACCACCAGTTCCAAAACTTCTTTTGAGTCTCTTTGCAAAGTTCTTGATGGACCTGTTGATTAAGCTGATAGACTCCTTATTTACCAATTTGATTGTCATCTTGCTAAGTGACTTCTCAGTGACGTGCAGCTACGCTGGCACCCTGTTTCTTTTTTAAATAGTAATAATAATGATCATCGGACAATGTTAGGGCTACTTGATAACAATTATTATTTGAGATGACAAAAAAATCGTGTTTTTGATACCTTTTTGTTGCGTTTCGCCTTTGAATTGTCAAAAAACGGTGGATGGCCTCCCTAAAAGTGGTATAACTTTTGTTCTGTTAAACATAGTTTGATGAAATTTGACCGTCATGTGAAGATATTAATTGTCTTTACGCCTGTAAAATTTCATTTAGATATTCTTACTTTTGGCTAAGATATCGGCAAAAATAATGAGATTGTTTTTTCGTGACTTTTTGCTGCGTCGCGTTTTTGAATCGTCAAAAAACGGTGGGTGACCTCCCTTAAAGCGACATAACTTTAGTTGTGTTTGAAATATTTTGATGAAATCTGGCCATCATGTGTAAATATGAATTGTCTATAAGACTGTAAAATTTCATTTGGAAATTGTTACTTTTGGTCAAGATATTGGCAAAATTCTTAGGGGGGTCTTTTTTTTGGCGCACCCTGTATATATATATATACGCACAGCTGCGTTAAATACAAGAGGATGTATAGCTGTTTGTCACGGCGTAGACATGATGTAAGTATACGTATATAAATAATTATGACTAGAGATTCGATGGAATGAAAGAGACATGGATAAATAGTAGGGAGATAGACAGATATATACTATTACGTAGATGGATGGGTGGATGATGGATGGATGATGGATGGATGAATGGATGAATGGATGAATGGATGGATGGTTGGATGGATGATAGATGGATGGATGGATGGATAGATGGATGGATGGATCGATAGATGGAGGGATGGATAGTTGGATGGATAGATGGATAGATGGATGGATCGATAGATGGAGGGATGGATAGTTGGATGGATGGATGGATGAATGGAGGGATGGATAGTTGGAGGGATGGATGGATAGATGAAGGGATGGATAGTTGGAGGGATACATGCCTGGTGGACGGATGGATGGGTGGATGGAAAGATGGTTATTCATATGTAGACAGATATAAAGATAGACAGACCGACAGCTGGACAGACGCAGCAAAGAACGAAAAGGAGCCGATGGTGACTTTTATAAATTAGTCGGCGCATAAAATAATTAAACGAGTAAATGAGTTTCTTGTTGAGCTTCCATCGGATATATATCTATCAGTCATCAGTAGCACGACGAGTTGAAGCAGTCTCCAAAAGCATAGACTGGTATTTAATCTATTTAATTTATTTAGTCTATTTAATCTATTTTATCTATTTTATCTATTTAGTGTATTTCATTTAATCTAGTGTCAGTTTTTTGTCTGCTGCGGATAATATCTACCGAGGATTAAAAAAACACAAATAAATGAACGGATGAATAAATAATTGTGCATCAATAAGACAAAGAAGTTTTAATCAATTTACGTAGTCTAATCGTCAATTATACTGCCATCCTGCCGTCCCAAGTGGTCACCGTGACATAATTTTTGTAGTAGAAAATTTGAGACTTTGGTGGGTGGGGTGTAACCGCAGAAAAACATGTATATGGACTACACCTTTTAGACCATGCAAACACAATTACCTTTCCTCTGCAGCGCATAATTATGTCGGAAATCGAAAGTTTTAGCGCTATAGCCTTCAGCGGATATCCTCACCAGTGGATCTTAGCAAGTTCTGATCAGGGCTGTTTTAAAAGAATTTTTAGAACTGCACAACTCCTTCTTTCCTTTCTCATCATCCATGGTAAATTACTTAAAATCGGAGGAAAATGACTTTTTGCTAGTTTTAACTACATGTACAGAAGTGCTTCTACAACTTCGTATTTTGTGTACAACTGCACGTTAAAAAAGCCCTGGTTCTGATCGTTCTAGGGTTGCTTTTTAAAGTAGTTAACTTATAACTGATAGCTAGCTGTCTGGATTTGGTAACGAATGAAGCCCGTATGGATTTCATGCCGCATGCAAGGTGTCTTCGATATGTATTGAGGCTTGTTTGCGATCCAACGATTGTTACTCTGAGTCGACTGAGCTGATTCCGTTCGAGGAGACATGACACTTTGTTAGGCGCGGTGGTGTATAATAGTGGTGGCGTCGTTGCCTTGGAGTCGGAAGGTTCAAAGTTCGAATCCACCTCGCCGCGTAAGGACCTTAGCCTCCTTAGGCAAGTCCTTCACTCGCAATTGTTCAGCGCTACGGCGTGAAACTCCGTTGCAGTGTCCGCTCTGCATTCGGGAGCGCCTCTGAGTAGAGAAAGTTTGAAGGGGCGCTATAACAAGCGCACATACAAACTTTGTTAACGTATGCACCTCAGGTTCACGTAATAATAGTATGTGCCATATTCAATTATTATTATTATAGGCTATGCGTAGAAGTGTGGAAAAATAACGTAACGTAAGGTAGCATGGCATAAGATATAGCATTAAAGGAAATGGGGTTTATATAGGGAATGCTGGTCACGGACGAGAGATCGCTTCCCGCTATACCCTCCAGAAGGTCCACTCAACCTTCCATTCGGCAGATGGCGTTGGTAAACTGTATACAACGTAATGGACGCCATGCCTGACTGCCGAAAGTTAACCTCTATATTCTATAAGCTTATACTCCTCTATTCTTGTGATCATTCGTTCATACAATGAGTTGCTGTCATTCTGCGTTGCGCCAGTTTGAAATGACGCGAAGTTACTATAATTAGTAGCGTAATGTAGCATTAGCCTATATACATGTATACCATAAACAACAAAGTGCACGGCAGACATCATGATTGTCACAACGCATAGCTTAAAAGAACGGGCGGTGTCGATAAACAACAACAATAATAATTATAATCGTTTAATTTAAAACCGACAGAACGCATCGTTTTAGTATAATGAACGAATGATGACGAGTTATTTCAGGAGTGGAATTAAATGTCGGCAGCCATGCAAGGCGCACGATCATCGCGTCCGTATACTAATCAATTAGCCAACGCCATCTGCTGAATGGAAGGTTGAGTGGACCTTTTGTGAGGTTATAACGGAAAGCGACCCCGCATCCGTGCACTCTTGAACTCTTCATGTCAGAGTGCACGTATACCATTACCCTACCCCTGCCCTGCAGTTTGAAATTGCACATCAGGCACACGCCTCTATTACGCCATGTCTCCGGAGATATTTTCGGGGAGTGCCTCCACATACAGAACAAACGACTGGTTGAACTAAAGAGGTATACTTATAAACGGAAGTGGTATTTCATTAAGTCTTATAGTTATGAGGTTATTCGTTTGCATGTACCTGTTATCTTACCTATTTATAAACGGAAGTGGTATTTCATTAAGTCTTATAGTTATGAGGTTATTCGTTTGCATGTACCTGTCATCTTACCTATTTATAAACGGAAGTGGTATATCATTACACATATAGTGATGAGGTTATACGTTTGCATGTACCTGTTATCTTACCTATTTACAAACGGAAGTGGTATTTCATTAAGTCTTATAGTTATGAGGTTATTCGTTTGCATGTACCTGTTATCTTACCTATTTACAAACGGAAGTGGTATTTCATTAAGTCTTATAGTTATGAGGTTATTCGTTTGCATGTACCTGTTATCTTACCTATTTACAAACGGAAGTGGTATTTCATTAAGTCTTATAGTTATGAGGTTATTCGTTTGCATGTACCTGTTATCTTACCTATTTACAAACGGAAGTGGTATTTCATTAAGTCTTATAGTTATGAGGTTATTCGTTTGCATGCACCTGTTATCTTACCTATTTATAAACGGAAGTGGTATTTCATTAAGTCTTATAGTTATGAGGTTATTCGTTTGCATGTACCTGTTATCTTACCTATTTATAAACGGAAGTGGTATTTCATTAAGTCTTATAGTTATGAGGTTATTCGTTTGCATGTACCTGTTATCTTACCTATTTATAAACGGAAGTGGTATTTCATTAAGTCTTGTAGTTATGAGGTTATTCGTTTGCATGTACCTGTTATCTTACCTATTTACAAACGGAAGTGGTATTTCATTAAGTCTTATAGTTATGAGGTTATTCGTTTGCATGTACCTGTTATCTTACCTGCCAGGCGCAGCGCCGACATCCGTTGAAACTCCGGTTCCTGCAGCCACTTCCACATCCTCCGGAACGTCTCCCGTCCGGACTTGAGTTTACTCCACGGCTTCGGGTTCCTCAGGAGGTCGCTGAGCGTGCCTTGGCTGCGGCAGAGGACCCGCTGGGCGAAGACTGCCTGCGGGATGCTGTACCTCTTCAGCTCGCTGCTGATCTTCTGCGCCAGATCCTTCGTGTTGATCTCTTCGACGTCGCCCCCGTGCGATTTGACCGTTAGACCGGACCCTCGCACGTCGCCCGGTGCTGTCACGCACCGGTGGTGGTCGGCAGCTCGCAGCGATCCCATCAGCGGGTGAGATGAGGCAGCGGCGGCGCCGACGGCCGAGCGTGACGGAGGCGAGCCGTGGATGGAGAACATGTGATGCGAGTTGAAGGGAGTGGCCACCGGTCCACCGGTCATCTGGAGCAGATGGTGGGCACCGGATACGGACCCTGGTACCACTGAGGAGGCGTAGTGGTCATAGACGCTGCCCTGGTGGTGGTGGGGGTGGTGAAGGGACATCAGCTTCGACTCCTGCTTGTGGCTCGTCGGCGACAGCAACCCCCCGCAGTGGGCCGGCGGGTAGCCGACGACGCCCGGGGTACCATGCCCACCTCCTCCTCCACCTGGGTACCCTCCGATACCCTGATGGTGACTGGTGTAGCCGTTGTGGTGACTGACCATACTTGACGATGACGGCGTGACGTTCCCTGCAGCTCCCCCCATGAAACCACCCCCACCCGATCCCCCAACAGAGACGCCCAACCCTGACGACCCCATGCCTCCTCCCTGGTGGTGCGAGTGCGGGTGGTGATGGTGGTGGTGGACAACGGGATGCATGGCTGCGGACAGTTTGTCGTACTTGTAGATGCCCCCCGGCCCGTACGGGCCGTCCATCTCAAACCCGAACCCTCCTCCATTGACGAACTTGTCGGAGACGGTTCCGATGGGGGGCAGCGGCTGAAGGGTGGCGTACGTCCCGTTCGACGATGGACCGTAGTAGCCCCCTGACGGAGACGGACTGAGCCGGCCCCCTGACCCTGAGCCTCCTCCGCCTCCACCTCCTCCACCACCTCCGGCGCCGCTGTGGATGTGGTTCCCCCCGTGGTGGTACTGAGCAAGCGGCTCGAGCATCTCCGAACGGTAGTCAACCGAGTCCATGGCGGAGCAGCGATCATGCGCGAATGACAACAGTCGTGAATGCGTCAAGTGTCGCCCAGCATCCACTTCAGCAGTCACCGACGACAACAGAAGCAGCAGCAGCAGCAGCAGCAACAGCAGCAGCAGCAGAGAAGGACAACTGTCACCACTGCCACCGTCGCCACCGCCACCGCTGCAGCCGAACTATGGACAGCCGACGCTACGGTAATTATTACACGACCGCTCCCAGCTGCAGCTCGTCTCTGGAGCTCGTTTGGTCGCTAGTGTCTGATGGTACTAGACGGTACAATGAGAAAGGCGAGTGTACTGATGTTGATGGGAATCAATTGTAGAAAAAATACTTGTCTGTACTCTGACAGTGCCAGTCCCAAGCATGAACAAAGGAGGAGGGCGACGCTGTTATTCCCAGTTGTTTTAGCGCTCTTCATGATTGCGATGAGGTATAATTATATGATCTTTTAATGCCATTTCAACAACAACATATTAAATAAAGTCGATTTCAAGGTCTCGGTCGTCCCATAAAATCCAAATATTAAAGTCCAACCAAACAAATGATTCCTTTGTGTCTGTTTAAGGACTGTGCATGTGTAAACAGTAGACAGATTTAGTGCTGCCCTCCTCTCTTATACATACTTGGGTCTGGCACTACCAGAATACGGGTTTTGACGGAGTAAACCCGGTCATCATTGTAATAGGTTTGTTGCTGTTTAACGACACTGCGTAAAAATTAATTATCAAGCAGTGTTTAATCTAATCCCCGATGTGATGGGGGATTTAGGGTGGGGGAGGGGGGCGAAACGGCCGTTTTGGGCAACGACAACCGCTGAACCAGACAACGAATAGTCTAAGCCTCTAAGAGATAGCATTTGGGATTGGTGTTATGAACTCGACGGCTGTCCATAGCCGCTCGACGACAACGGCATCCGTCAGTCAGCCAGGTAGACCGGTCTGTGATTGGTCGGCGGTCTGCTGCTGCAGCGATGGCTGCAAGCGAACAGCGCCAGCAATTGACAATGATTCAGCGCTCACCTGGGCTGCTGAAACTGCTGCTAATGCTGCTGCTGATGCTGCTGCTGATGATGCTGATGATGCGGTTTCCATTGCTTGTGGGACCGTGAACACTGAGGCAATCGTCCGCTAAAACAAGACGTAAGTGCAAAGATGGAAAGGTGTCGGTCTGTGTCACGAGATGAAAGGCCGGGGATGGTAGGAGGGCTGCAGGGAGAAGGGGAAACGTACCAGGTTAACCTCGACCAGGCAGAGAGGGACGGAGTGGAAAGTGGGGGAAAATGGGGGAATATTGTCGGGATGATTTTATCAGGCCACAGAAAATAACTGTGACTTGAAAAGAATATGTTTGGTTTAAAGTTACTAAATAAATGAGCATAATAAAAAAAATATGTGTACAGGACCCGCAGATAAAATTTATAGATCGAATGATGGAGGGAATGAATTAATTAATGAACAGAAGGAACGAATGAATGAATGAATGAATGAATGAAGGGACGAATGAATTAATGATGCGTAAAATTCAAGTGAACGAATGAAGGAGCAAATAAGGAAGGTCTGGACGAATGATCGCATGAAAGATTCATTTAGTAAAGAAAGAACTTTCAAGAAGATGAACAAAATTAACGAAAAAATAAGCGAATGAACGAAAGTGTGAATGAACGAACGTAGGTATAAACGAATGAACAATCGAATAAACGAAAGAATAAACGAATGAACGAAAGTATGAACGAATGAACAACATAATAAACGAATGAACGAAAGAATAAACGACAGAACGAAAGGGTAAACGAATGAACGAAAAAAAAACGAGTCGACGAAAACAATGAATTAATGAAAGAATGTGCGATTGAGCAAGGCAAGAACGAACGAACAAACGAATGAACATATGAACGAAGGAATAAATGAATGAACAAAAGAATGAACAAAAGACTGAACGAGAGAATGAACGAGAGAATAAACAAATAAACAAAGGTATGAAGTTGTGAACGACAGAATAATGGAATGAATGAGAAAAACGTATGGTTCAGAGACTCATGAGTGATAAAATGAAAGGATTGAGATTACATTGTCACATGTAATCTACTCGACGTGAGGCATTACACAAACAATACACATCTGAAATATTCGTCAGAAATGAACGAAGGCCATTGCACTGCGAATCATCGTCTCACATTCGCCGCTGCAGAGAGAAATATTCTCAGCTTTGTCAACAAAACATCAGATGTTTCTGTTTGCGAACAGCCAAATCAACCACGCATATGTATATATTTGTGTATATATATATATATTTGTGTATATATATATTTGTGTGTATATATATATTTGTGTATATATAATATATATATATATATATATATATATTATATACATGTAGACTCATGTGTGTAATAATTATAATACAGGCAATGTTTTAATCTAGCTTAAGGCCAAAGCCTGATCCGTGAATCTTAGATCAGCTGTTCAGGTTGTATATTATGGCGCACGATACCTCTATAGTCCCTCTGTTTGTCCTTCTGTTTGTCCATCTGCTTGTCCCTCTGCTTGTCCCTCTCATTGTCTCTCTCCTTGTCCCTCTGCTTGTCCGTCCACACCTCCGTCCGTCTGCCTGCCCGCCCGCTTGTCTGCATGTCATGCGCCTGCAATACACAGTGTGCACGAATAGCCTATACGTTTTATTTGCCAAGGACTATTACTGTTTGACATTCATTGTCGTCATGTCATGCATGTGTACGCGGACGTATACCAAGATGTGGCTCGGAGGAGGATGGAAGAGGTTGGGGTAGTGATGGGGTAGTGATGGAGTGGGGTGGTGATGCGGTGGAGTAGTGATGGGGGGGGGTAGTGAAGGGAGGGGTTAGGAGAAGAATCATCGTCACTCAAAACGCCATAAACCGCCAGATTGTCGTCGTCGTCTGTGAAATGTCCTTCACAGATCAGAGAAGTGACAAAATATAGGTTGCCGATAAAAACCAATGACAAATTGGTATTGAACTCACCTGCGTATATACCTAGACATGCAGACACTCCCTCCCTCCCTCCCTCCCTCCCTCCCTCCCTCCCTCCCTCCCTCCCTCCCTCCCTCCCTCCCTCCCTCCCTCCCTCCCTCCCTCCCTCCCTCCCTCCCTCCCTCCCTCCCTCCCTCCCTCCCTCCCTCCCTCCCTCCCTCCCTCCCTCCCTCCCTCCCTCCCTCCCTCCCTCCCTCCCTCCCTCCCTCCCTCCCTCCCTCCCTCCCTCCCTCCCTCCCTCCCTCCCTCCCTCCCTCCCTCCCTCCCTCCCTACCTCCCTCCCTAATTGCATACCGGGTATGTATAATTTATGTTCTATGTATAAATGTAAATGGCGTAATTTAATACTGTTTAATCTAATCTAATCTAACCTAAAATAATATAACCTTCATCCTGTGCATCTAACCAACATCCAGACCTGCTCCAACGTTTCTCCCTGCATGCAGTTGATACACTGATCCCATCCTGCAGTTCTACTTTCCTACTTACTTAACGTCCCGGCTAATCACTCGCCTAGCAATCAATTAGGGTGACTTTAGGGAAAATGAGCGGCGCCCTGCCACGGCCGCGGCTGCAGCAGGAGATGTCTTTCATAGGGGCGTCGCGCATGACGAAGCATTAATCAAGTGAACCGTATCGGGCATCGCAGGCGCCGCCACTCCGCCGAACAAAGACTGGCACGAACTGCCTCGGCCAAGACGCCGTAAAATGCGTAACGCCAAGTATTATTGCGACAGCGGAAAGCTCTCAGGACGCGGCGCAACGTTAAAAATAACCGCAGCCTGTACAGTATACGTCTATGTATCTCTGCATCTGTCTCGGTTTGTCTGTCTGTCTCTGTTTATGTGTCGTTGTCGGTCTCGCTTCTCTTGAAAGGACACACTCGATTCGATCAGCCCTCTTACATCGCTCATCCACCCGCCGCTGTCTCACTATCAGATCTCACCAGATATAGAGTTTCTTCTCATCTGATGGGAAATTATCTGGTCTATTAATGTGTATAATTATTGCATAATATATGGGGCAGCGTGGCTTCGCTAAAGGGTATAGGCTATGGAAAGGGAAAGGGAGGTTAGGAGAGGGTCAACAGGTTAGAGGGGTGGAGGAAAGGTAGGGTATTCGGAAGTTATCATTAGAAGTTTGTAAGCGCCAGAGGTATAAAAAACAACAACTAAAACAATAGAGTCTTCAGGGCCAGCGGAATGAAGTCATGTGTAGCTGTAACAGACAGATATTTTTTCCTTTCTGCTATCTGCTATTCTGCTGCTGCTCCAGCAGTGACAGCCGTTGCCTTGCAGATTGGACGGTGTTAGGGTGTCGATCGCAGTGGAGCGCCGTCGGCTGTTGCCGTGTAGCTTAGAACCGGCGCAATAGAAGCTGCTAATAACAATTCACTTGGCGGATGCACAGTCTGCTTTTCCTGTGAGCGTATACGCCTATAGTCCACGTGCTTTACATGCCAACCTTATACTAAGCGCCGTATAAAATCAGCTGCGTAGGTGTTGTTGAGAAGCACTCAAGCTCGTGTCTATGCGGTGGTGAGGAGGACACACTGCAGTCAAAACATCGGCCATTTTCCCAATAAAAGGCACATCCAGTAATGATGCGATCACAACAACACAGACTCTATCGGTCGACGGTGGTGGTTTATCAGAGCGTGTAGACGTGTCCGCATGCCTCTCTCCCCCATTCAAGTCGCCCATGCACCCTCCCTCCTCCCTTCTCTCATCGGCCAAATTAGCCCCCAGCATTGATTGCTGTCCGATCGCCGGTAGCCTTTGACGGGCGGAGGACGGCCACGATGCCGGGACGACCTCCAGGTCCCAGTAGGCGGAGGCGACGGAGGCCCGGCCCATCGTCGTCCGCGGGTAGTAGGGGGATTAATGGTCCGAAGATCCGTTACGCCGGCTTTGACCGGTCGTTTGATTAACTTAAGGATCTCGCAACGAGCTGGATGTCCTCTGCGGACCGACGCTAGATCGCAGTAACAACAAGACGCCATTGTGGCCGCCATATTGGCCGCCATATTGGCCGCCATATTGGCCGCCATATTAGCCGCCATATTGGCCGCCATATTGGTCGCCCTATTAGCAAGGTCGTAGCAGGTGGGTGTTTTGGGTGTTTGAACACCCCCAAAATGGAAAATGTAAAAACCAATATTACACATTTACTAGAAAATGATGTAAAAACCATGAAATAAAACCATGAAAACACCCCCGAAATGAAAAATGTAAAAAATAATAGAATGCATTCATTAGCACATAATGAAATTAGGCGAAAAATGGTAAGAAAGCTGTTTCCGACGACTAAAAAAGGTCGTCCGAAATTCTCCCTTGGAGAAACACCTACCCCCAAATCAAATCCTGACTACGGCCTTGCATATTGGTCGCCATATCGGTCGCCATATTGCTCGCCATATTGTCTTGCTGTGTGCCTGCGACGTATTGTCGGGATGTAGGCCATAATATCTGTATAGAATATATTTGTTGTAGGTGTGGTCGTACTTCGGCACAATGCCATGCAGTTGGTTAGTTTTGAATCGGTGTGGTGACAAGTCAGTTCTGGGTAAAAAATGATTCCGACTCAAGCCGTTTGAGGCACAAAAAGATACGACAGGCATATCAAAGAATTCAAGCGTCTTAATAGCTTGTATCATAATTCAACAGGATACAATTCTAAGATGGCGGCATTCGTACATAATTATATATATAGCAACCTGCATGGTCACTTCCAACATAGGCCATCAAACTACTTCTCGAGAAACTGTTATAATAATTATTTATTAAACTTACATATATACATTTGAATGTACAGTATTATAACAAATCTTGTATACATATTATGACTATATTTAAATATAAATAAATTGTATGTGGGACACATCTCCAAATTATGCGCATATATGGACATACAATTTGAACTATAGATCTATAGAGAGGTAGGCTAAATATGTCTAAGTATATTTAGGTCTGACGTTTCACATCATGTATATAGTGTATGCAGGCCTACAAGAAGAGTTATTACAAATACACACCTTCGTGTATACGTATATATCATGGCATATTTCTTCATACAATTATAGTGCATGTATTTATATATCGGCATATATATATATATATACATATATATATATATATATATATATATATATATATATATATGGATGCCATTGAATTACAGACGAAGAAGAAGAAGGCTTGAGAGAAGAAACCTTGTAGGAGTGCTAGGTTATCGATCTGTGGATAGATGTCGCTAGTGTTGACTTTTGCTGTAAATGGAGTCGATATCTTGAAGGAGTCCTACCATCGAGTAGCGTCGTTAGCGCACCTTCGAGGAAGTGGCGCCACCTCTTGTCAACATTTTGCCGTCGTCTGCTGTATGCACCAGCATTTGCACGCGAGTATAAGTCGCCCATTTGCACGCGAGTATAAGTCGACCTATATAAACGCGTTGTATGAAAAGACGCAATGCAGCAATGCTTATCTTCTACATTTGGAATGTCGCAGCAACTAGGCCTACTGAGGGACAGTAACTGTTCTTGGCTGATGTCACCCCTATGCACTTTGCAACAACTCAATGCGCTCTCATTGATACCGTCACGCATTTGCAGAAAGTATTGGCAAATGGAAAATTTTATTTAAAAAATTACTCCTAAAACCGTGAAATTTTGGCTAGAGCCTAATTGTTGTCGGCAATTGACAACATTTAAATTTTAAAAGTGAATACAAAATTCGAAATTAATATCAAATTTTAAAGACTTTAATGACTTTAAATTGAAATGTCAATGTCGTTCTATGTATAATTAGGATTTCCCAGACTGTAGAGCACTAAATGACCGAACGAACTTCAAAATCTTGATGCGCCCTTGTTGGTATATCATGCGTCCAAATTACAGGACGCGCTCAGCAATACCAATGGCAGCGTTGTATCTTAAAATTCTCGTCATCTTCAGCAGAGATATAGTCGCAGTAATAATTCGCCACATTATCATTAAATAAACTTCTGCATAGCGCATCATAAATTTCCCTCCAGCCACCAGATGTCGTGACTAGCCTGTCGATCCGGCCTCGTCGTCCGCCATCTTGAACGGGTCGCGAGATCTCGTTCGATCCATCGAGACTACTTTTGCCTGACGCGCGAAATAAATAGCGGTCTCATGCGACATGGCGAACCAGTTACAACGCGGAATAGCAATGATATGGCGCCCGTCTCAGAGGCGGCATTAGACGATCCTGATACGCTCTTTATCACGTGGACCTGTGACACGTTATGAGGCCTCACCGCATATCTCTATACATATAGCGGGTGACCTAACTGTCAGTCTGTCTGTCTGTCTGTCTGACTGTCTGTCTGTATTGTTGTCTACGTCCTTGCTGTGTGTATCTCTCCCTCTTTCTCTTTTCACTCTCGCTCACTAACTCACTCTCGTTCACTCTCTGTATATATTCTCTGTCTGTGTCTGTGTCTCTGCCTGCCTCCCAACGTCTGTCTGTCTGTTTGCGGCTCTTGACTTGAGAAAGAACAGACCCATTGCGGTAAATCTGTGTTGCGACGGTATACTTTTCTTAAGTATATGTTTGTCAGTCACCACCACATGCTAAAGGAATGGTAGGGTGAGGTATACATTGGCAATGCCCTGATTGAGCGAGTAAGTTAGTAAGTGAGCGAGTTACTGATTATCAGATGAGAGAGACGGAGAGAAGAGGGATGGCGGAGAGAGAGGCGGAAATGAAGAGTGAGGAGGATGAGAAGGTGGCTGATTGGATAGGCTATGTTGTGTGTGGATGGATGGATGGATGGATGGATGTATGTTGTGTGTGGATGGATAGATGGATAGATGGACGGATAGATGGATGGATGGATGGACGGAGTCCGACAGACGGACAGACAGACAGTGACGATGAAACGTAGAGATAGGAACATATACAGAGAGCGACAGAGACACGAATGGGAAGAGAGACAGACAGACAGGTAAGCGAGTCAACGACACGTGACGGTGTAGCTACCGTTGCACCTGACTCACTCATTCGTTCGCTCATTCGTTCGTTCGTTCGTTCGTTCGGTCGGTTGGCCAATTACCTATTGCACACCTTTATTTCAGATTCAGCGCCGGCTCCGCTCCTTTGTTGATCCTAGCGCCGAGCAAACATTTGCCCCGACCGACCGACCGACCCTCTGCCCCCTTCGTCCCTCTCCTCGTCCGTCCGTCCCTACGACCGATCGGACGCGTCGCTTGAAAGCCGATCGTCCCCGCCTCTGCCGTATACCGAGGGAAGACGGGTCCGCCGAGGGACCGACCGACCGACCGCCCGACGGGGCGCTGGCGATGGCTGCCCCGGCTGCTGGCCAGGTCGTCGACGTCCGTCCCTTCTCATCCGTGGCCATCTCTTCTCCCCGTCCGTTGTTACTCACGATGCTGTCTCCACGTCGTCTTAGATCAACAAACGCCTACCTGGGTGCCATGGCAACGGGCACGGCCGAATAATTGCTGCTGAGGAGAGAGAACTGATGATGGAACTATATATATATATATATATATATATATATATATATATATATAGGATGCCTCACCTGGATGGGGGGGGGGGGGTTGTGGGTGGGTGAGTTATGGGGTGGGGTTATGTGAAACGGATGGAGGTAGGACGGAGAATGGGATTGAAGGAAGAATAGGTTTGAAGATGGGAGTATACTGTGGTATACAGCAAGGTGTGGAGAATAGGGTCAGGGAAGCAGACATGGAAGATGGGTTGGGGAAAATAGTGGTGTACGAGAGTATACGAGACATGGACAATGGGATTGACCGTGGATGTGAAGTGGGTGTGACGACTGAGAAGATGCACGGAAGGCATGCAGACATGTGCATACTGAATCGTGTGACATAAACATAGTTACACCGTATCTGTCTGTCACTCTGTCTCTGTTCATAGCCACTAACTACACTTCAGTCATTACCAGCGTCGGCAGTTTTATTCAGGTCAAAGCCATGCTTATAAATTTAGCGCTCTGCAATATGCGGACAGAAAGAGAGAATAATTCGTGTCTTCCGCTCATCGTTATATTATATGCAGAGAATCAGAAGATGACAGCGCTACCACTTCACTTCGTACCGTGGCTGCTACTTATTGTGCTCCTGTTTCTTTCCGTCCCCAATTAATTCATATTTAATTGTATCGTGCAAAGTGGTGGCATATGGTCGACAAGAGACCTTAAGCAGCAAATTGAGACCGCAAGTCTAGCGAACTTCGCCTAAGCGCTGGGAAAGAAATAAGCGAAAAATTATTGTTGTGGGTCTAGAAAGGGATTTTCTGAGGAGAGGTCAAACCTCAGCCTAACCTATTTGTGTGGACACTAACCCTGACGTTGCCATTTACCCTCGCTCATCACATACGTATACCCCCACGGGGAACTTTCAACGCATCTCAGTACGATTCTAACGGCGGCGTCGGTCACGTTACGGTCATCGCAGACTTTAGGCGATCCGGCGGTCTTGCTAAAAAGCGCAACGGTCCAGCGAGGACCGAAGAAGGCAGCGCGGGCGGTGGGATTAGCCACGGCTGTTGGAATTACCCTGCTTCACCCCCACCCCCGACATAAGAAGGAAGAGAAGGCATCATCATCATCAGCCTCAGCATCAGCATCATCATCATCAGCAGCAGTTCCAAGTGTCAAGTGCTATAATGGCGTTGCGGTGTATGTAAGGTATTAGAAGGAGTAGGGGGACGCGGTCTGATGCTACCCTGGTGGTGGGCCCGGCTGCAGAGGCCGAGCGGACGCCTTAAGTGCCGACGGACGGTGGCGAAGCATACGGAGCTTTAGGCAGGGACAGGACAATTCTTTTAACTGGTGCAACTCGAGAAGGAAAGCTGGGAACGGCGGCACGTGTCATCCTATCCGGGAGGCCATTACGCGCCCAACGAAAGACGCTTGTGCTGCGGCTGATGCTGATGGTGGTAGTGGTGGTCGTGGTGGCCGTGGTAGTCGTCGGTGGTGGTTGTGTTCGCCAGGCGGCGCGTCTTAAGGCGGGAAACTAAGCCGCCATGTTGTCGGACAGACGCCCTAGTATTATGCGCAAAGCCCGTGATTACCCGAAATGCCGCTTCTCTCCTCTCCAATGCATGATGCTACGTCACCACAGCCGTCATCATAAGCGTCGTCTTATCTCTGATGACTAGTCATCACCGCTGAATGAAGGAAGGAACGAATGAATGAATGAGCAAATGAATGAATGAATGAATGAATGAATGAATGAATGAATGAATGAATGAATGAATGAATGAAAAACAAACGAATGAGTGAACGTATGAACGAACTAAGAAAAATAAAATTAAAAAGCCAACTAAATGAACAAGTGAATGAACGAATGATCGAAAGAGTGAACGACTGAACATTGTGGAAAAATACATGAATGGGTGAATGAACAAATCGTGAAAAAATTGCCGTGGCTGACAATTTTAGTTGTCGTCGTGTCTAGTTAGTAACTTCTGTACAGCAATATTGTCTACTGCACGAGACATCAAACGATGAAGCCCAAGATCACACAACATGTCCGTTCTGGTTCACACTAACATGTAGGCCTACATTTGCAACTGTATCATTGACCGCGGTCACTGATCGTCTAATGCTTGACCTAACTATAACTACGGCTTTGATTTTACAGCGCGATAGAAGCCACTAATTACATTGAGTTCATTTTGTATATATCACTGCGTTACACCGACCGTGTGATCACCGGACCGTGACCGCATTACACGGCAGATACCAGGGCAGTGTTATAGGCTAACACCAGTTTTCTATGCAGCTCGCCTCGATTTTTCCCCACAAAAGGCGCAACTAAAACGTCGGACATTTCAGCAGATAAAACGTTTCGCGATTGTTCGAATGTAAGCTTACTCCGCCACGTTCACCGCCTAAAATGCGAATCGCTTTCGCGTTGGTTAGCCGACCCGCCGAAACGTTTTTCCTTAATAGACCTGTATTATCGCCCGCCGTGGCATAATAGCTCTTTTAATTACTTCGTCAAACAAGCGGGCGCGGATTTGGCGCGCTTCCACCCCCTCCCCCTCCGCTCGATGCACGTGGAATCGATCGAGCAAATTTTCGCGGAATTTGAATTCGTTTACCGCTGCTTAATGGCGACATATTCATCCGGCGAAATTGAGCGCTCGCTCGCTCGCTCACCCGTCGAGCATTGTCGAGTAATGCGCTACAAAAAGGTCTGGCCGCGAATTCGCTTTCCGGTCTCGGCAAGGTTTTGTTTCACGTGCGCGGCGCCTCTGCCGCAAAAACGCGACCCGTTCGGGGCGAAAGCTATATGGTACGGCATATGCTGTGGCGCTCGGTCTATGTATGGAACAATATTGCCATTCATTTGGTACACAACTTGTAAGCGGTTTTCATTAGGAAAGCAAACTGGGAGCGAGCGACCCATATATACCCGACCATGAGCGTATGATTGAGGTCGAAATAGGAGTGAGCATGTCTGAGCTGGCTTGCACAGTATTAGAACGGGAAAGGTCGACTGAGATTTTGTAAGTGCAGAGAAAATTACAGCTAATCACATGAAATGCCCTCGGCTGGTTTGGAAACCTTTATTGTATTAACGCTGATGATCTAAAAAGTATAGACAGCAAGTGATCCGGAGCACACAATTTAAATGCTATTATAAGAGAAAAAAAAGCCCAGAAAAGATATGCTAAATATTTGGGCTAGTTGCGCATAATAGGGCTTTAGTCGTTTATTTTTAACCAATTATAATGAAAATAATTTACCTGACTTAATTGTCAACACTCTTTATCGGCCCTTTTGAAAACATTGTTTTTGCAATTTCAAACACTTTGATTCAACACTTTTTAGCACTCTTCAAACTGTTAGCTCTATCCTAAACCTTGCAGAACTTCAAAGCATTTCTACTCAAAACGTTTCCGTAGCGCTTTTTAACAACGCATTGACCCTGCATGAGCAATCCGTTGCGAGAAAGGGAGTCAATGCAAGGTAGGCCTATCCCGCATATAATATTTAGGATCATGACCACATAATTTATCCTATTGCCAGAGAAAGAGAGAGAGAGAGATAGATAGACAGACACAGACAAACAGAGCGAGATAGACAGAGTCAGACAGAGACGAACAAATACACTGACGCAGAGAGACAGACAGAGATTCAGTGTGACACTGAGATAGACGTACACAGAGAAATAAGAGATAAGGTAGGTTTGGTGTAAGAAGAAATAGGGTAGGAAGTAGTCTAGATGAATTATCGGGTGAATCCAGGGCTTTTTTGACGTGCAGTTGTACACAAAATGACAACTGTGCACTTGTAGAAGCACTTCTGTAAAGTTAAAACTAGCAAAAATTGTCATTGTCCTCTAATTATAATTAAGTAGCCTACTAAATTTACCATGGATGATCGGAAAGGAAAGGAGATGTGCAGT
Source organism: Lumbricus rubellus (assembly GCA_945859605.1). Taxonomy (NCBI): domain Eukaryota; kingdom Metazoa; phylum Annelida; class Clitellata; order Crassiclitellata; family Lumbricidae; genus Lumbricus; species Lumbricus rubellus. Next base: position 42,809,462 of record OX243816.1, on the reverse strand, counting down.
TCTAAAAATTCCTTTAAAACAGACCTGGATGGATCTAATTTGGAGAGGTAAACCTGGTGGGTAGCTTAATTTGCAGAGGTTGGATTCACATTCAGATTTATGGGCGTAGAGAACGTATGAATGTTGTATTATAAGCATGGTTTTTTTCCACTGTTTATAAGTCACGAGTGTTTAATTAGCGCCGCCTGGCGACTGGATTGTAACTGGCCATCTGGCGATTGAAGAGCAGACATCTACAATCTGCGTGTTTCAGGTTACGATTGGGAAAACGAATTACCTGAAGTGACGTCGATTTACACAGCTCGGGCGATATAAAAGACTTTTTAATTACCCGTATGTTGAAAAGCGAGTGCTATTCGTTTCTTTTGCTCGCACTGCTACCATGAATAATCTAGCCTTTTCTGCGGTCGGCCCAGTGATCTGATCCTTTAGAGCTACGCCTACACCCTGGAACTCTAAAAAATCAGTCTTCGTGGTAATAGAGTACTGTTAGTCCCTCCCTTGCAGGTCGGCACATGGGGTAACGCTTTCCTCCACTCGTCCTTGTCCATTGCCAGTTCTTCAACCTCCTCCCCATGACATATCAAGACATAATTGAGTGTCCTGCCAGTTCTTTCAAGGTCTTCCTCTCATCCTTCAACTTCCTGAATTCCAGGAAATGCTTAAAACTGTTCTTTTGAGGGCGCTGGAGTCGGGTGCACCTTTGAGTAGTTTACTTGAAGGGGCACAGCGTAATTTTTGTGTGGATGTTGGATTATCATGTGTGGTGTTTATGAAGATGTATATGTTATGAAGTAGCCTAATCGAAATTTTTTGTGCCGGAGTCCGACATTAGGCTGAACTGAATTGACCTTGACCTAAAGTGACTGACATTCGTCTTACTTTTCCTGACACGAGTTCAGAAAATTGAGGTCATTGAAAAGCGAGAACAACCGATTCTAGAAACTTTATTCAACAAATTAAAGCCAATCAAATCGAAAGGTCAAAGAGCAAATCAGCAAAAATACAGTAAACTCTAGAAAAAAATCATTTTTATGTTTACACACTCCTGCCAAGTCCTGATCCGTTTTTTTATCGTGTTCACAATCTTAGTAACATCTATTATCGCCCTGCTCAAAGCTTAATTTCGCTCTAAGGTGGTACTTCGCAGACGTGAATTAAGTCGCTTGAAGATCTCTATGGTATGGCGACTTTCAAATACGATTAAGACTTATGTTAGGTATTCAAGTTATTCAAACAGATAGTTTAGTTCATCAAACCATTACTTGGTTGAAAATTAGCAATGTATCGATACCAACAATCAAAACACTCGACCCTTGCAACACTCTACGATGATTTCACACGTAATCCGTCGTTCGATTTCATATTCATTTCGTCAGATATGACTCACAGATGACGACAGAATCATACCAATCAGTGCACGCCATCTGTAATCGTTCCCTCAAACGGTACGCATGCGCCTTGCGGTCACAACGCAGAGATCTAGTTTGTAATTCCGCATTGCGTCAATTTAAGAAGGAATCACCTCATCTCTAATATTCTAGCCACTGGCGTTAAATTATTCAGAATCACACAACCTAATGCAGGTCTACCCTTTGCGAAAGCGCAGCGAAGGGGCCAGAGGGACACGTACCCCAGCCATAGAGATGACAAAACGACGTTTAACATTTAAAATTAATTATGGCCAACCCAGACTCGGTGATGATATTCAGAAAAGTGCTTGGCAAAAAGTATGGAATATGTAAATATAATTATTTAAATTAAATTTTGTTAATAATCTCCCATTTATAGCGTCGTAAAGGAAAAGAATTTCACACTAAAAGAGAGGATCAGGAAAATCTAATCACAATAATTCTTGAACCAAAAAGTCTTAAGGCTAGTTTTGAATAGCGATAATGTTGAACATTTGTGAATGAAAATCGTGAAAAACGGGGATAGTGCCCGCGAGAAAATGGTCAAATTTGAATTGTTCCCGATCGCAAAACAGGCACCCTACTGCGCCCCTCCTCCACACCCAGCAACAGAATCTAATGCGTCGAATTACAATCACAACTTTTAACGCCAGTGCCTCACAACAACGCAGACCTCTCACAAGTTAACAGCTATGACATCACGATGACGTAAGTCTCCTAAAAAGAAAATGGCTGTTGTATAGAGACAACCAAACAAAAGCGACGAGCATGCGCAGTGCCGTGTGTGCACAGCAGGGATGCGCAGGCGCATATAGAAACGTCTTGCAGGACTCCGTCTCAACCCAGAAAAAACGCAGTGTATAAACATAAAAATTATGAGCACAAAACAGCGCTAAAAAAGCATGGAATAACGAAGAGCACACTGTAAGTAGTAATACGATATGTCTCTCACCAACTCACTCTCTTAAATATATAAAACACGAAACCAGATGATAATAAGAATGACAACATCACAACGTTAATATACGAAAATACCGAGGCATCTTGCGTGCCTCACGAGGTGAAAATCGCGAGGAATTTCAAAATAAAACATGCTATGAACAGGAATGTAAACTTTAATGCCGGTTGGTAAACTATATTGAATTATTAACGGTCCTTTTAATGTGAGGGAGTGATGTAATGGAAATTTATATAGCACCAACGTATCAGCTTTTACGACACTTCAGCTGTGCTAAAGTTACAATGCGCACGAGGTTAAAGCTCAATAACAAAATAAATTCTTTCATCATCAACGGTTCATGAATCATGATAGTATCAAGAACAACAATCCTGTTATAGCAGTACACAACCGAACCAAACTACATGTTTCTAGTATTGGTTGTGTATGTGTGGAATTGAAAAATGCGTGGAAATTCTTAATGCGAGTGTTACAATTTCTGCTAAACATTAGTTGCCTTGCCGTTTTCTGTCAATAATTCAATATGTTTTACAATTTACAGCCTCTCTCGGTCAAACGAGAAGTGAAGGTAAGAAAACCAACTATAGACTATTGCAATTTAAATGTTTACAGCCTCATAAAGGCTACGGTGGCAAGGTTGCTGGACTGTAAAGTTAGGTGTAGAAGATATGGAATATCTAAAGGATTCTGACTTTCTGAGCTATGAATAGTTACAGAAATCATCGGCCCTTGAAGTATGTAGGGTTTTCAATAATACCAGTGAAACAATCATCTGTCAAAGTATCACTTTGCATAATGTTACACTGCTTGTGATATACTCTCAACACACAGTCCGATACATACGGCTTTTTTTACTGCAAATTTTAACAAAAGTCATTGTAGGACCCACACCATTCATTTATGTTTGAATGTATTCATACTGGCTTGCCACAAAATCGATAGTTATGGTAAAATTATGTTTAAAAAACTCGATAAAGGATGCGCACAGCATGCAGGTTGAACCTCCTTAAACTGGAGAGTACAGCTCTAACAAATTTCTTTGTGAATTTAAGGAGTTTAAGTAATTGCAAGCAGAATGGTGGTAAACAAGTGTCAACGACTTCTAAGTTCGACTAAAAAAAACCTCCAAATTCTACCAAAACTCCTTTCGTTACATGGGCGCCCGCATATAGGGAGCACTTACCCCAATGAAAATTGACACCTATTTTTAACACCAACCTTTGATTTTTAACAAATTCCTTCGCACTATTTAGCCATAATGATTCCAATTATACGCAAAACTAAACTGAGAAAATTACAATCAGAAACCTCAACGAAAGTATGAATGTTAGGCTACCGGTATTCTTAATTTTCTGCGTTGCATTTCTCAAGCTCCTGCTAAAAAAATCGACCGCTTTGCCCTCCAAATATGTATGTGTGAGCGCCCATGTTTCGTTCAAGTCCAAATACAAGGAATCTATATCAAGAACCAACTCTTCAAAGTACACATTGTTTCAAGTCAGACTTCAACAGACTGCAACACAATTAAAAAGTCAAGATAAACGAAAACAAAATCTGATTTGCATCAGTTGTGCCCAGTGCATTAGAAATAGTGCGCAAAATGTTTTAAAATGTATACAAATGCATACAGTATAACGCAGAGCTAACTGGCGAAAACATAAGCCTATCACAATCCAAACGAAAATAAACTATACAAGGAATTTAGCACCAAAATGCTTGTAAAACTTGCATCACGAAACAAAGTAGCAGCTAAAGACTCTCGGAACGTTGGGATGAAACCTTGTATTCGTAAAAAGCTGACAAAACCACCAATGAGGACAAATAGCTTTGCTAAGAGACAAAGAGAAATATATGATGAATCTGCATTTGAATTCTGGTCTCTAAATATTGTCTTGGAAGCTCTTGAAGCCACTGGTTTTTTTATACCTGATTCTCCCACTACACCCCACAGTAGGCTATCGTTCAGATATTCGATCAGCATGAGAACTGTAGAAAAATAATTGAAGGGTCAGACCTTGATTTATGTGGAGTTGGGGCGAGCAATGAAGACTTTACCAAGAGACCTATCACAAAAACAATTAGCGGGGTAACCCCGCAAGACTCACCCTGTACCCCATGCACGGTTGCACACCACATGCAAAAATTCATGTAAAAAATTATTTCAGTAACCGTCAGGAACAGCATACCATTGCTTAAGACTTTGAGAATATCTTTTACTACACGTATGCCTTACGATACTTGAGACATTTTTATCTAAGGACTCAACCTGTTTGTCTGTTGTCCCAAAATGGACTCGCCCAGTTTGAATCAGATGACGAATATCAATTAGCTTAAGGCACCGGCAGAAAGTTACCAGCAGTTCGAATTCAGATGGTACCCATATAAAAGTCCCATAATGAATAGACTACATAAAAAACGCAAGGTATCTCAATTAGTGCTATGAATCCGTTTCAAATTAACAGATCACTAGAAAATCCAGTTCAAACTGGATTTTTAGAGCCATCACCGAGTGGATTTCGGCCAGAAAATTGTCATTTACGCCTCCTTGCATAAATGCGGCGGAAATTAGGTTTTATACATCAAACAATTATAATACATTAACTGAAATCTGCATAGGCTACTCGTGATACAGAGAACGTGTCGGACTATAGGCTTCGAGGGATGGGGTTGGAGGGGGCGCTGGGGTGGGGTGACATCAACGTCAGATGAAAACGGCGTGGCCAGTTCAGGGGCAGAGTTCAACTAGCGAACGGAATGTTAATTAATGAGAGTGTGATTAAGTCATTTGCATGCATGCAAGAAAATTGAATGCCAATAAAACTACTCAAATCAATATAGACCAGGTGTAGGCTACGTTTGAATGCATACAAATAGGCTATAGGCTACCACAACAAGCACTCATTTGTGTATATATAATTATACAATCATAGTTTTCACCGAAAATTTGGTCTATAATAGATGCAGTTTTTCACTTGGCACTTCAATAGCAGTAACCCTGACCTCAACCTTCACCTGTTTGAGGGACCAGGTGACTATCTGTTTCCTATAACCTGGAACAACGTCCATAACATCCATGGACAATGGAATGACCTTCAGACACAAGGAATGAATCGAAGCCGCAAAGGTTCATAGCTGCCTACCGCCTATAACATTCAATAGCTGCCCTTGGCATGACACGAGTCACTGCACAGCCCCTCAAGGCCACTGATACAGTGGTTAGAACTCTAAACGACGAATAATTAATTATACACCAGCCGCTAATTATAAGCTTTCAAAATCAGATTATCAACGCTTAAATAAGCGAAAAGAATTACAGCATTTTAATAAGCTTCAAACTTAAATTAATCACATGTTTTAGAAACTGATTAAGCCTATATAATAAGAAAAATCGTCACAATAATAATATTACGCACGTGTTATAATTAGTCAGTTTGATTATACAGAAGCTCTTTGGATACAGAATTAAACAACAATTACCGTGAATAACATACGAAGCTCGATTACACGAAAGTTATTAATATCCGATTACACAAATTCAAACGTTTACATTACATTGACTGTTTACATGATCAATAATTCTAAACTCAATAACAATTGGAAATTCGGGAGTTCTTACTCCACCGCCATGACTCTCAATTACCGTAATTCATCTGACCGACGCTCTTAAATTACCGTATCACTCCGATTTTTTTATATCTAGCTCCTATATTCGTCCGTCATCAATCTTATGATAATCAATCGACGTCAATACTTAATTAAGGAAATTTTAGCTGCGGTTCTCGTGGAATTGAAATTTAAAAAACCGGCCTTATTCGTATCGTTTTCCATTTGCCGTGAACGCATAATTTTAAAGTTTAATTATACAAGCTATCCGGTATCATTCCGGCAGTAAATTTACTGTATAATTTCAAAACACGCAGTTAATATTTAACGTTTACAGTAGCATCGGGTTCCATGCAATTGCCCCTTGTTGTTCTCCGATAGTAGCCTATCTATAGCAAAATCAATCATTAGGCCTAAACTTTCGAATTCAAGTAAATCTAGCTGCGTGATAGGACCCATGCAAAAAATTTACCAAATTATGTCGATAATCCATAACAATCATGTATGTCGCAGAAATGCCATCGAAGAGCCAAACGTCGATGTTTTTTTACCTTTACCTGTTCATTATGTTGGGTTGTTGCCTGCGAAACCAACACAGACATCTGTACAGAATGAATATCCGTTGTTTATCAATTACACTTTGCCAAGGGCAAATGCAGTTAATTACAAACTTTTCCATTTACAATTTTATACAAATTCCTATTTGGTTAGGCTACATATCTCGCGTGTTAGGTCTGCTGCAGTTGAAACTGTGACTTTCTGCTTGTGGCCAGTGTTCATGCTAGTAGGCCCTATGTGTAACCCTAACTGTATTTGTATTTATATGTTTTACTGTATCTGTATTATTATGTTTAACTGTAGGCTATGTGTATGTGCAATGATAATGTTCAGATGTAGTAGGCCTATGTGCTTGAGATTTTTATGCGGCTCCTTTACCCAATACCTGAAAGGCGCTGAGTTAGTAAATGTAGGCCTATACTATGAACAAAACTCCTTACGCCTGTGTGTACATATGTTTATACAATTATATATACACACATATATATATATACATATATATATATAATGCGTGTATATGTTTATATACAAACATGCATATACTTATACATGCATAAATTATTGGCTTATAAATGACATAACGTGTCCCTACAACATATATATTCACATCACTGTATCAGTGTGGTGACAAGCATAAACGTGTATCGTTGATATAATAATTGAATATATATGTGTGTAAATACATATTATATATACGTATATATATATATGTATATATATATATATATATCAGTGTATCATATATCATTGTGTGAACGTTAATCTAGAGTTGATCGTCATTCGTTGAGTGGTATGAACAGGTATGAACTTGCCAGTCGTGATTGCGCACATTGCATGAATTAATGACCCCCATATCTGCAGCAGTCTGCTGTCACAACCGCCTATATCTATGAGGGGCATAATGAAAGACAGGAGGGCCCTTGTCGACATTTCGAATCCTCCCTCCCGTTCCCCTCCCTCCACGACCTACAGACACTCAGTCCGTTACTGCCGTATATAAATCCGCCACTGTTTGCACTCGGACAGCGCCAGTCCCAAGCCTGGATAAAGTAGGAGGGAGACGCTAAAGTACATACAGTCAAGTATAAGTACCACATATATGCATACAACCGTTTCTATGCATGTAGGGACGGTTCAATATTTGCCACATTTGCTTGAATGTTAATGTATGTGAATATGTAATCTACACGTATATTTACGTCATATGTAGGCTAGTCCTAATATATGCATGCATGTATCCATAAATGCATGTGTCTATGAATGCCTACGTGACTACGTCCAAGCTGTATGCTGTGTAGTTGTTATCTAAATGCATGTATCTATGAAAGGGTGTATCCATGTATGTAGGCTATTCAAATAAGTTTGTAGTTTAGGTATGTATAGATGTATATGTATGTATTATGTATCTATAGACATTCTGGCAGCATTTTGAACACTGCCATTCAATTTGATAAATCACTTCAGGAACATTTTTACACCAACTCATCACAGCTCAATACAAAACCCTCTGGAAGAAACTGATCATTGTCTTCTTCAGGCGTCACAAATTAGTCCTTAAAACCTATTATTATGGAAAAACGAACATCTCTTTGCCCCCACTGGGCCCCACACAATATTTATCATTCTTCGCTATACAGCGCAATCATACCTGAAGTGAAAAGATAATTCTGATTTATTTCTCACATTTTTATTTATTTTTCACGTCAATCATTTCTTATCTATACCGAATTCTTGCGGTCATAAATTTTCCCCGCCAGAAGACAACATTTTTAATATAGGAGGATCCCTGCTGGATTATATATTCGTCAGTGATATCTTTAAGCTCAATGAAGGAGTGAACGACCCCCTGCATGGCAAGTAGTTCGAGTAGTCTAACCCAAATACCACGCCGTCAGTTGCGCGTTTGTGCACGGTCTGTTAGTATATTACGGTGTACCCTTTGATGACCAGCTCTTTATAGACACTCTAAAAACGTAACGGTCTAATTCCACGTCGTTGAGGTTCGTTTTAGTATCGGTCCTGCCCACAAATTAAATATTAACCGCGGCGATTAAGTGTAGCCGAAGCACGTAAGCGTAGGTAAATATGGCGTCTTAATGTCGCTCGGAAAATGTCGCCGTCTCGGACCGATCCATTATCGAGGGGTGATGGCTTCGGGGTATTAAGCAGTTCGGAAGACAAATATTAGGCTATTAATCTGTGTTGATAGCCTACTATTGCAGATATCGGAAATGCTTCAACACTTCTTAGTTAAATATTAAATATTACTCTTTAAATGATAAAGATATTCCACCAGCAAATATTTACTCGCATTAGGCCTATGTGTGGGCTATTTGAAAAAATATGTTTTCGGCATTTCGTGATTCTATAGCCTAGAAGGCACACATTTGTTTAAAATAGCGCCAGAAGCGGCAATATTAAAATGAGACTTCGGTAGACTATCTATACTGCAGATACATCGTTTCTGCAGTAGCCTAAACTTAAAAATTTAGATTTAAGAGTTACCGTAATTCTAAATTGTGTCAGTGACAATCATCGCCCGTATTCAAAAGGCCAACAGTAGGCCTATTGTAGGCCTACTCACACAGGGAGGCTGCACGTTAAATTTCAACCACGGCCACAACTCGGTAATTTGTGGGATAAAAAAATTATTGCATTGCAGACTATAGTTGTTGTTCCTCATCCCACGATTATCAGCTGAAATTGCAGCGTGTATTAAGAGCGAGACAAATTCTAAATATACCCTGCTGAGCGAGAAAACAACAGAAATTCAGGAAACGATATAACCGAATAACAATTGGGCTACACTGCATGGGTGGGGGAACCGTGAGACGAATAGAGTTTAAGAGTATTTAATAACAAAAACGCAGTCTGAGAATAAAGTCGCATACAATTTTCTGCTCCTTGGAAAAATGTGCATTACTGCCAACCTCTGGCATCATCATATGATCCTAGTCATTCACTTTGTTGGCAACATGTCAACTCTTGAGGAATGGACAAACTCCCCGGTGGCCAGCCAGGTTTGAATTCATACAGAGGAATTGGTATACTATGCTATAGATACATGGACGCATTATGCATCCATGTAATATCACTCAAGACAGGCTACACCAAATATCACATGACTGCTCTTCATTCATAAAGATATATAGCATATCACTCACAAGGTATCATATATCAGGACTCATGATATGAAGTCATAAAATATATAATACTTCATTCATGATATCATATACCTATCACTTTCAAAAATACGATGACTTTGAGCTAGTGTACCAATATGCGTAACACGACGCTCTCAAAACTCAATTAGTAGTCATTTATATACACAACTATCGTATGCATGGTGTGCATATGACATATAAAATGTAGCCTATTGTAAATTTGTGTAAAGACAGTAAAAGCTTTTATCGCTACCGATACAAAGGTGTTTACCTGATAAGTTGGCAACAGAGAAAGACAAAGGAAAACGATAAGTTCTTTGGTAAGGCATAGAATTCCGGATAATACTTGAAGACATGACTTTCGCCGGAGCACGGTGTATTTTCGAAGGAGCACGGTGTATTTTCGAAGGAGCACAGTGTATTTTCGGAGCAGCTTACAGCCAGACTTTGCGGTTTCATAAGAGTCACGTTCAATTTCCTCAGACAACTTATTGGACGGATGGTTGTCACTGTCCACTGACCATCTACGGTGGTGGCGGTGGTGGACCGGTAGCCATAGAAATCAGGTGGGCTAGTAGCCATGGAAACCAGCGGGAATCGGGGGTGGATATGGAAACTGATAGACGCCTGAAATAAAAAAAGGTCGTTCGTTCATTCATTCAGAGCAGTGTGAGCTCACTTTCAAGATTCTTACTACGAGGAGTGCTCAGGCTCAACCCACCCCCGTTTAGGGCCAGAGGAAATGAGAATTTAAAGTAGGCCTAAACAAGAATATGACTAATTTTGCCAAACTTTCAGTTATTTATATATATATATATATATATCTATAATGTATTCACGTCTGAAGGGCATCAAGTTTATAAGGAAACGTCTCACGAGATTTGACTTTGTATGTCAACGAGAATTTGAGTTTCTTTGAGAAAGTCGTCCAACTGGAATTGATACAATATTTTAATTGAAGAGCAGTAGAAGTAATATTTGGATATGGCTGCAACGGCCATTAATGGAACGTATCGGAAGCGCTAATTTATACCTTAGAACCCTGAGGTCGCAATGGACGAGTCCCAATCCGTAGACAGTGAGCCAGCACCATCCATATACTTCCTACTTAACATCGAAAACAGATTCTGCTGTTGGGTTTCAAAGACGTGTGTTGACAATATGTCCAGGGCATTTACCCCTAACCCCATAAACAGGCTATAACCCTTAATCTCTTGATCACAGAGCACACTTGCCACCGACCAACCCACCGTGTGGTTCAAGCCCCTGCAAGAGGGCAGTGCCAAAAGGGTCTAACGAATACGAGTGATTTTTGCTACACAACGTGTCTAGAGGACTACTCTGAACAGAGTCTATCAGACCTTCAGCAAGTTCTTCAGTCACAATAATCGCTCTGCACCAACGATTCACACTTAATCAGCTTTGGTCACAAAATAATTTTAATAGCCTCACTTTATTTTCATTAATCAAGTAAATAATTGATTTTTAATTCACCTTCTACAGGAATTCCAATGTGCAGAAGAACATATTCCGCCGCAATTTTCTTGGCCTCTTCGATGTTTCGACTCAGTCGGTTCGGCATGAAATAATTCTGGGACAGGGACGGAATGAAAACCTAAAATACAGCACCATAAATAAATAAATAAATAAATAAATAAATAGGTCTACGGATCTATCAATAGTCAGTCAGTCAGCCATGCAGCCATTCAGTTATAGTCAGTCAGTATATTATACTACTGCAAGGTCGCTTGAAGTTGAAGTTGTGGCACAGCAGAGAACACATCAACTTTCATAACTACCTTGGTTAGACCAACTGCACTTTCGGTGACAGAGATAGACAGAGAAAGAAACAGAAACAGACAGAGACAGATATAGACAGACAAAGGAGGAGATAGGCAAAGAGATAGACAAAAAGTAGACACAGATTAACAGACAAAGAGAGGGAAAGCGAGAGACAGACAGCAAACAGACAGACAACAAAGCAGTATTATAGGTTATGTGACGGATTGATGCATGACGCCGTCTCTCTCTTGCCTTGTACAGAAACAGTTGCACGTCTCCGGATCCGTCGCGTCCATATGTCGAATGCAGCTGGTAAACGGGATTCTCCCATCCGCTCTTCTGACAATACTCCTCCAACAACTGCGTCAATACGACAATCAAAACAACACTCAGTGTTTATTAAATTATTATTATATTTATGTAATTAAATGCACTCCTTAATAATAATAATAACGATGATAGTGATAATAACAATGATAATAGTGATGACGATGATGATGACGGTGACAATGACGACGATAACGAAAACAACAACAACGACGACCATGACGATGACGATGACGACGATGAGTAAGGGTCGGACTGAAAAAAGGCCTACAGGGACTAAAACAAGGACTGAGAAATAGAAGGACTAAAGATAGGACTGTGGAGCAAAAGAATGACTGAGATTGGCGTGGATTGTCTTCCTATACCTGAGTCGGTGACTTGTGCTGAACTGGTTTCAAGGTCAATGGATGGATGGGAATGAGTTCCATACCAGGATGAATCTCATACATCCTATCAGCCTACAAATGAACCAGCATATACAATTATACATGTATATGCAGCTGCTTTATTATAATACACTCTCAGTTGATTTTCATTTTAATAATCAATACAACTATAACAACAACTGCTACGATTACTACTACTACTACTACTACTATGCTACTATCCTGCAATGCTACTACTCTTGCTATGCTACTACTCCTATTGCTGCTTCTGCTGCTACGACTACTACTTCTACAACTGTTACTAACACTACAACAACTACTACTACTAGTCCTATTATTACTACTAGTAAGAACACAGACATAAGAAAGAATAGATCGTTGGTGAAGCACAGACTTATAGAAGGATAGACCGTACCTCGGAATTTGGTTGTTGTCGGAAGCTGTTGCGCTGTGAATATGCCCGGCTCATGCCTCCTGCACCACGTGACCCGGCAGCGCTGCGCCCTCTACCGTTGAATGATCCACCGCGAGGGTTCATGGGTAGACCTCTTCCGCTCGACAGACCTCTAGTAATGTAAAGCCAGTAAAGGTATACAGTGGTATTGTATTGTATTTGGAAATGTAAGTTTAAAAGTTTACCTAAATGTTGGCACAAAATGCAAAATGAAAACGTAGATGTTGTGTAAGATGGAAGTGTAAATATAAATGTAAATGCAGAATGTCAATGTAAAAGTCGAATGTGTAGATGCAGCTAGAAATGTAAATTAAATGCAAATGCAGATGTAAATGCAAATTCAGATGCAAATATAAATTCAGATTTAAATGTAAATGTAAAATGTTGAATTTTGTTGTTGACGCAACTAGAAATATCAATTAAATGTAAATGCCGATGTAAATGCAGATGCAAATGTAATGTAAATTAAATGTAAATGTAAATTAAATGTAAATGCAAATGTAAATGTAAATGCAGATGTAAATGCAGATGTAAATGCGGTATTACGCTACAATGATGATGCAACGTCCATTATAAGTGTGATTAATTAAGCAGACTTTACCTGATTCCATTGGCTGCTGCTGAGGCTGCGTAGAGGTCAGGACCAGTGACGAACTGATGGGCGGATACACCTGGATAGGTTATGACCTGGTTTCCAATTAGATACACACAGTGTACATTATACACAAACGTATACAACAGTGGGTCAACTGACTGACTGATTGATTGATTGATTGATTGATTGATTGATTGACAGATGCAAACACGCATCTGTGCATCCATTCATATATAAATACATGCATGCATGAAACCTGTACAAACATGCGAGCCAGGAGCTTCTATCCCCCTAAGCGGTCGGGCGCAATTCATCTTCTTCCCCCCATTTCTGGACCAGCCTTCCCTCCCGACAACATAATGTAATCTAGTGCTCGATCTCCTCTAATGTAGGGAATGAGAGTTTTTTGGATGGGAGGGGGGGAAGCAAACGAGCATCCAGCAGACGATCGCCAAAGCATGTGTAGCGCCGAGAGGGAAATGGTATGGGGAGGGGATGGCCCCTCCCCACAAGAATTTTTGGGGTTTCCTCGTTGAAATTTCAGCATTTTAAGCTATCCTTAACAAAATTGCTCTATTTCAGTGGAGAAATTCTGCCAAAATTGAATAGCCATGTGTTTGTCGCCTCTAATCAGTGCGCGCTGCGAGAGGCGTTACATAAATTTATAGAGTGGTCTACAATGTCCAAATTTTCTATGGGGATGAAGTATTTTCTGAGGGAACTTCCTCCTAGAGATGCCTAGATTAAATGCTGCCTCCATGTCCGACTTCCTCCCTACCGACGTGAGTTTTGGCTCTTTTCTGATTCCCCTTCTTTTTCACTGGGCGCAAGCTGCGCCCGCCACGTATAGGGATAGAAGCCCCTGTTGCGAGCGTATAAGTGGTCCACGTGTATATTTACGAATGAATTATCGATTGCACGAACAAAAGAATTAATGAATGGATTAAACCATTCATTCATGAATGAATGAACTGAGCAATTCACGAATTAATGAATTAAGCAATTCACGAATGAATTAATTATGCGATTCACGAATGAATTAATTAAGCAATTCACGAATTAATGAATTAAACAATACATGAGTGAAATATACATTTAGCAATGTATCCATGCATTCGTAACCTCTTTCGCCCCTGAGTAGGTCTCTCGAAGAGTCGCTAAATAAATTCTCGACATAAAATGAGCAATATCACGATATAGGCTACATTAGATTTCCCCGTCGTCAATGAAGGTACAGTCAACACCCACCGTTGTTCCCTTTCCTGGCATTGGATGGAGATTGGACGCCGCAGCGGCAGCAGCAGCCGTGGCTGAGTCCCTGCTGACGGGCTTAGCAAGGACGACCTCAATGGCTGACCCTTCAAGGTCGGCTCCGTTGAGGGCGTTCATCGCTCGCAGGGCGTCGCCACGTTCCCGGAAGTGGACGAAGGCGTAGTCCTTGAGCTTCTTGACGCGCTCGACGGCTCCGTCCTTTCCAGATGCCTGGTTGAAAGTGACCTCTATCGCCTGCTCTGTGGTCGATAGCATCAGGTTACGCACGTAAAGGATCTTCACCTGTACAAAGTATGCGGAAGGATTGGGATGCTATAGATGGACGGACATATGAATTCTTCTGAACATTATATCTGGGACACAATCCATTCGGACATGGTGTACATTGGACACAATTCTCAATTCTCAGGACATTATAAAATTATATGCCTCGGTCTTAATACCTCGGACATCATGACTTGGGCGTTATTCCCGGACATTATGCCTCGGACATAATTTCTCCGGACATTATGCCTCGGACATAATTTCCCCGGACATTATACCTTGAACATAATTTCCCCGGACATTATACATCGAACATAATCCATCCGGGCCTAATCCCCCCCCCCCGCTACAGGCTGGAATATAATCAGCTCGTATATCATACATTATTTCCGGTCACTTCTGTAAGAATATTTCACGGATTATATTCGTAATTCGACTCAGATAATAATCAAGAATGTAGAGAATTATTATTACAGAGACAGCCAGGGACAGACAGACAGACAGACAGAGAAATATTCCGCAATTGACATTATTAAATAGCCGGTAATAGCAGCACGTGTAAGCCTAAGCTGATTTAGGTGCTAAGAAAAGCTACGTCCTTGATCAAGAGTTATCCCTAAATCCCGGGCCGAATCCAAGAAGGTGACTATCGGGAAAGTTTCATCCACAGGCACCAATTAACCACCACCCCTAGCAGTCAACCACATTGCAACTCTGGGCATTTTCAATCACAGTTGACTGTAGAAATCATCACAAATCAGCTTACTACTTAATATATTTCTGATGATGCCATCGCAATTTTCGCAATTTCATTTGCAATTGAAACTGCAATGAATAACGAAATCATGATTCATCGCCTTAATTGAGTTATTTCAGTCATTCAAACCAACAGTTCGTGCTATATATGCAACCCAAGTTATAACGCATGTGCCACAAACTCAATGGAATGCCCAACATGCATGCACTCCTGGATTTAAAAAATTAAGTCACTAGACTGAATTCATTATGACAGCGTGTCTGCAAATCTTATATCCACACGGAAGCACACTCAAACATACAAGCACACTGACGCACACCTAAACACAAGTGACCAACCAGACAGATTTGTGTCATATAAAATTATGCATGCGAATGGAGTACATGTAGGCCCAATGTATGTATACAGTATACATGCAGGTCCAATGTATGTATACAGTATCCTTGTAGGGCTGGTAGGCTATGTCGCATGAAACTAGTCATTGTCTGCATTGAGTAACTTTAAACAGCTTAGAGCACGATTCGCAAAGGTACCGGTATGCATACATTTCTTACGAGTTACATGCGCGCTTATTTAAACAAAAATTAATATATGCATAGGCTATATAAAGGTATGCGTGCATACACACACACACACAGACACGTACAGATACATAGACACATAGACACGCATACTGATTCACAAGGTCAAAGCTTCCGCAAATGAGCTGTCGAAAGGGACCAGTAACTTGAAATTGACATTGCAGGGTATTTAAATTTTAAACATGGAAATGAGTCCAAATCCAACCCGCAATCAGAACAATTTAGAGAAGATCAGTACTACAATCATAAGAAAACAGGCAGCTAATAATGAATGAGCAATTCTAAGAAGGTTCGGATCTGAAGTTGAGAAATAAATTACGCAAGAAATTCAGCGGAACGATTAGACGCAGGGAGGGTGTTCTTAGATAACAATAGGTCTCTCTCTTTCTCTCTCGTTCAACAAAAACAACGGTTCTTTTGTTTTAGGCGAGTGACCCGAAAAGAGCAAATACAGTGTGGATAAATGATAGATATGAAAATAAGAATCGATTTCAAAGTCTAATCAACTGTGAGTCCAAAGTACAAATTAACTCTTTGCTAAACGGTAATTAACCCGTTATATTCATAGTTTGATGCATTGTAATATGGCTATACATACATACATACATACATACGTACGTACCTACGTACGTATGTATGTATGTATGTATGTATGTATGTATGTATGTATGTATGTATGTATGTATGTATGTATGTATGTATGTATGTCTGTATGTATGTATGTATGTATGTGTGTGTGTGTATGTATGTGTGTGTATGTATGTGTGTGTATGTATGTATGTATGTATGTATGTATGTATGTATGTATGTATGTATGTATGTATGTATGTATGTATGTATGTATGTATGTATGTATGTATGTATGTATGTATGTATGTATGTATGTATGTATGTATGTATGTATGTATGTATGTATGTATGTATGTATGTATGTATGTATGTATGTATGTATGTATGTATGTATGTATGTGTGTGTGTGTATGTATGTATGTATGTATGTATGTATGTATGTATATATGTACGTATGTATGTATGTATGCATGTGTGCAAGTATGTATCATGTATCTAAGATTAAGAATGTATGTATTTGGTTATGTGTGTATAAATGCCCACGCATGTCTGCACACAAATCAATTTACTGTTCGGTATCATAATAGTTAACAGTATCTATGCAAATGACGAGAGAAACGTAGAACATACATGTATACAAAAACTATACATGTATTGCATATGCCAATTATAATATCAGATCGTTCTCTAATCTCGTCCATCTTGTGGCGTTCCAGGCACTTTTAACCCTTAACCCTTAACCCTTTACTTCTCCGTCCACACAGCGAATACGAGACTCGGCGAAGAATTTGTTTGCACAGCAAAGTTACACATCTTCAAGAATGCTGCAGCAACTTTAGCTACAGGTAGGACTTCTGAAAGGACTTCTGAAAGAAATGCAGTGAACGATATTCCTTTTGCAGGAATGAGGTAGAGATAGGTTGCAAGTTGAATATAATATATTATTGTAGCCTATGCGTAATTATATATAACAGCATAATTATATTATTTAATTGTATATGCAATTATATATATTCGTATTTTATATGTACACTATATAAATATACGCAAAAATTCTCTTAAAGGGCAAAATGTGTAGGCCTACTAGAGTTTCCATGCATGAAGTGTTGGGTGGTATTTAGGAAGGACAAGGACAGTATCAACATCCCAAATGGTGATTAATACACCATTCCATCCATCTGTCTATCTACGTATCTATCAATCTATCTATCTAGCCATCCATCCATCCACCCATCCACCTATCTCGGTTGTGGACCTTCCGTTTGGAATGACCTCCCGGTTGTGCTTCGCTCCTTACTTAATATGATAATTCCAGTATGGTTCTGCAAGTCCATCAAGTCTTTTTTCTTCAGTCGTGGTTGGGCTGGAAGCGCTTCTGAGTATGTCTTGGAAAAGGCGCTATATAAATGCTGTGAATGAATGAATAAATCTATCTATCATTATCATCATCACCATCTCCAAACAGCAATGCCTAAACACTATAATAACCAATAATGTCATATCTTATATTTATAAATGTGTGTGTGTAAATGTGTGTGTGTGTGTGTGTGTGTGAGTGTGTGTGTGTGTCGAAAGCTTTTCGCCCATATACCATTGAACAGGCGTCCATGAGCACGCACAAGCCTCAGGTATAGGGGGTGCTAAGTTACTATCGCACGACCATGTAAGCTGATCCACAGAAACTCAGGTACGTTCGGTTCGGCTGCGTAGACCTGTCTCCGTATAATATTGACTTAATCGGCTTCAATTGGATCAAAGTCCCGAGTGTGTGCAGCAGTGTAGCAGCGAAGTTTACCAAGATTCAGATATCAAACATAGAGGAAACATATTATTCTATGCAGCTGCTACTGCTGCTATAAGCTTACCGTTTGGCCTTATGTGGCTTGCGCTGGCCACTGTGGCCAGGCACAGGTCTGCTTAGGCCACTGGTCTCAAGGCCTACACCTATTATTATTCGACTTCCGGTTGTTCAGCGCATGCGTGGTGCAACTGATCATTCCAGAGGTTCCTCTACCTGGAACTATTTCCGCAGGAAGTGAATCTTGAGCTTCCCGGTCTCCCACTTCCCATGTTTTGCACCCAATTTGTTAGTGACAGGCCTGACTTAGCTCGGGAAGGGAGAAAGAAATGGAGGGAGCGCTTCTGTATCTTAGACTGGCGCTCTATAAATGCTCAATTACAATTTCAAGCACATTTACAAACTCGCCACTAAGTGTTGTCTCTGCCCGTGATTGTGCCAGTCCCAAGTCTAGAGACTGGAGGAGGGCGGCACTAATCACCTTTGTTTTGACACGACAACTAACCATTGACATGAAAATATTTCTACAGAATGCGTCACGTGAATGACCATAATTTTCCTTTAAACTTTTGATAACCATTGTGCTGATATATTTTCAACTGCGAAAATATGCATATAGGCCATAGTGCATATAAGTTACAATACGAATAACTAGACCAACCATTCGGCCGAATACGAATAGTGTACAACATAGTTCTACCGATAACGGGTGTAGGACACCAACCCTGGAGGCCTGGACAAAACCCCCAGACAACACTTCTCAGCCTGGCCCCAGGGTAGGCAATCCAGTCCCGGAATAACATAAAGTGCGTATAAGTGGTGAAAATTAAAATGCTCCTGCTTAAATTGGGGCTGGATTGAGGAAAATATTAATCTTTCTTGAATGGAAACTGATTTAGAAAAATATTCATGCTTAAATGGAAGTTGGATAGACATAGTCTAAATGGATTATACACGTATACATATATACATAAACGAAGTAAACGCTCACAAATGTGTGCATAATGCAAATACAATATAGTGCATATATAATTAAGCTAATACACATGGATAGCAACACGTGATTACGTGAGTGTAAAGAACTATAGAACATGGAAGACTGCATGGAAAGAACGATTGCAAGTTAGACCGAATCACGTGACCACCACCAGACAG
Organism: Lumbricus rubellus; assembly: GCA_945859605.1. NCBI lineage: Eukaryota > Metazoa > Annelida > Clitellata > Crassiclitellata > Lumbricidae > Lumbricus > Lumbricus rubellus. The sequence continues at coordinate 42,789,826 of OX243816.1, read as the reverse complement.
CAGAGGGAAGTGACGTCATTACCTTCGACATGACTTCCTCGTCGACTTCCTGTTCCGGTTCCGCCCAGTCGACAGCGATTGGTTGACCCCAGAGTTGGATCCGACCGGGAAGCAGCTTTCTGCGCGCCATGGCCGCCGCTCTGTGGCTCTCGTACTCGACGAACGTGAAACCGCGATTCTTCGTTTTGTCTGCGACGCTGGGATAGACAATGGCATCGATGACCCCGTCGGTGACCTTTCTCATCTCATCCACGATCTCTCCTCTCTGCTTGTCCAGGGGAATTCCACCGACGAACAGCCGGCAGTTGTCGACGGACAGACACACGCCGAGGTATCGTCTCTCGCGTATCTCGTAGTCGTTCAGCTCGCGCACGGCTCGCTTAGCGTCCGCGCGGTTCGTGTACGTCACGAAGCAGTATCCGCGATTCGCTCCGTTGAAGTCCATCATCATCCGGACCTCGTAGATCCGTCCGATCCGCTCGAAGACCGGCACCAGCTCGTCCTCGAAGCAGTCGCGAGGGATCTTGCCGATGAAAACCTCGCAGCCCCTCGGCGGTGGCACGGTGGTGTCCCAGTCGGGCGGCGGACCGAGCTTCCGCTGCCCGTTCTCCTGCAGCATGGCGTAACCCAGTCGTTCGACGAGGCTCGAAAGTGCCGTGTCCTTTGCGGAAGATGGAGCCGCTGCAGGTTGGACCGCGGAGGCGCCGGCTGCTGATGCGGCGCCGGTTGCTGGGGCGGCGACGGCGGCTCCATTCTGCGGTTGTGACGGCGCAGGGCTCTTTCCGGTGGTGGACGCTGCGACGTCTGCCATTACGACGTTGACACTGAAACCCTACTGGCCACCGCGTTGAGTTGAGCCGTCGCTCGATGTTCGTTACTCGCCATTCGGTTGGACTTAGGACGACGTTTCGCGGACATGGATTGCTGAATAGTAGCATGCGCGCCGTCAGCTGCTAGAGCGAATGGTGAATAGTCCTTGGCCTGCCATGAGGTCCCGTATGCACTTTGGTGTTGGGGAGTGTCTCACTTCCAATCAATCAGTGGGTCCCTGGACATGAAAAATCACCGAGGTGCTTGTCCGCCATGACGTCACGAATGGCGCAATTGCAAAATCCAAAATGGCCGCCACCGGCCATATTGGAAAATTAGTCTTTATTATTTCTTACACGATATGCACGTGTAATAACTCTAATATGACTAATTCACTGACTGATTGGAAGTGAGAAACTCCGCCAGCACCAAATTGCATACGGGACCTCATGGCAGGCCATGGATCAGAACTAAAGCAGTGGTTCCAAAACTTATCTGGGTCGAGACCCACATCTAAATATCGTAGACGTCTTGAGAACCGATGGAAAAATATTAAACATCGTGTACTAACATTTATTTTTCTGCTTAAATCGCCATGAAAATATGCTGACGTGTGTAATCGGAATGCGGATTGCACTTGCTACAATAAAGAATATAATTTCTTACTTACCTATGTACTTTACATAAATATAGCCTAATGCGTGCAGCCTTGCATCCATACACGCATATTCATACATAAAACGTGCATACACAGACAAATACAAACAAGCATACATACACAAATCCATCCATCCAGCCACCCAGATATTTATACATCACATTCATGCATACATAACCTGGTAACCATAATTGTCCACGGATTGTTTCATCAAGTTCTTCTCTCACTTTGAGACTGCCCTATTTGTCCGAAGTTGGATCGGGAGCGCTTCTTGGTAGGTAATCTTGAAGGGGCACTACATAAGTGCTCTTAATAAGTAAGTAAGTAAACAAATAAATATCCTATATAAGTAAATAAAAAATAATAAATAGCACAACGACATACATGCACAATATGTCTTCCCTCAGGCACTGACCATTCCATCATCATCATCATCATCAGCCCACATCCGTTCACGGCTTACAACTTCAACCGCATACAACCATCACTACTAGACAGAAGTCCTTGCTTTGTTGACTCTGCATGGTCGGACTCGGGCGCCCGTCTCAGCGGCGGCGGCGGCGGCGCGGGGCCCGAGCGCCGTCGGCCGATGGACGGACGGACAGAGGCCAGGGCAGCCGTCGTGTGCAGCCGAGCGCCCGTCGAGTGCTTTTCAAACAGGCGCGCATACGGGCACTTGCTGGGTGAGCGAAGTAGTTGTCGTCTGCTGTAGTTGTGGCTCTGCTGCTGTTGTGATTATGCGTCCATGCAGCATATCCTCGCTGCGATTACGGGGATCGCGATAAATATGCGTTGCGTCGCCGTCGTCGTCGTCGTCGGCCACGTACGTTGCGTACGTTGCGTCGGTTGTGACGACGGCGGCGGTTGAGGGAAAGAGGCGAACGCGCATGTGCGGTGAGTGACGTCGACGACGAGAAGGGTCGATGGACGAAGGGAAGCAACAGGTGGGGTCATTAATACTCCACGGGAGGGAGCGAGAGAGGGAGGGGAGAGGGATGGAGGGAGGGATGGATGGAGGAGGAAGGAGGGAGGAAGGGATAAAGGGAGGAGAAACGGAGAAGGGAGGGATGGAGGGAGATGGAGGGAGAGGGATGGAAGGCGCGCTGAACCCAACTCGTAACAAGACCAAGCATCACAATTTGTTGATCACTTGTCAAGACCAGGCAGGGCGGAGCAGGACAAGATTGGACATGACGGAACAAGACAAGATGGAACAGGACAAGATAGGACATGATGGAACAAGACAAGATGGAACATGACGGAACAAGACAAGATGGAACACGACAAGATAGGACATGATGGAACAGGACAAGATTGAACAATATGGAACAGGACAAGATAGAACATGACGGAACAAGACAAGATTGACCGTTACGGAACAGGACAAGATAGGACATGACGGAACAGGACAAGATAGGACATGACGGAACAGGACAAGATAGGACATGACGGAACAGGACACGGACAGGCAACAAAGGATGAGGACAAGACAGGATAGATAGGGTATGATAGAATATGACAGGGTAGGGCAGGTCAAGACAGGATGTTATAGGACATGCTAGTTGAAGACAGGACAGGGTTATAAAGGAGGAGGCATGACAAGATGTTCCATACATGCAGGACAGATTGGAACAGGACAAGACAAAACAGCGCAGGACTCAGAAGTAGCCTAGTTTTCCTTCTTCACTATTTCAAATTTTCAATTACATGTCGGTTGAAACAAAAATAAAGTGGTGTAAGGCCTAAAAAAGTTGTGTTTCCGGTAACAGAGCTAAAAAAATTGGGTCGGTAGGTCGGAAAATATTTTTATTTTGGTAAAATATTTTTATGCAGTGACTATCCGAAAAAGTATACCCCACTACCACTAGTCTTTTTTGCACGCTGAAACAAAGTACGTGTTCTAAGCAAGTATAAACTGCCTATTTCCCGACTGTCTGCACCTAAACCTGCTCTAGAAACAGTCCTATTAATTTCATTTTGTTGACGTCTCTTATGTTATGTCAATACAAATGTTTTTGAAAAATATTTTTAAAAATAGTTTTTTACATTTTTGGGAAAAAAATTTTTTTTTTTAAATGTTTTTTTTTAAATAATTTTTTTACAAAAATATTTGAGTCGCGGCCGTAAAAATGGGTCGGTCGGGTTACCGGAAACACAACAATTTTTTTCTACGCCTAACTGTTGTCATCGCTACAAGTCTAGTAGTGTAACCCAAATTGAGCGATACATGACTTCTGCCATTCTGTTGAGCGAGCATAAAATAATATTTACACTAGAGTCAAAATTAATGAAAGATTGTTGCAGACACGTAACGTGTGTCGATCATCGCCATCTGGCGAATGTGAAAGAATAAAGAAATCGACATGAATTTAATAGTCAATGGCTCGTCAACTCTTGAGGATAGGATGGCCACAGAAGATCAACAATGACAGAGTATAGAAGAGGGTGGATATGACTGAGAATCTGATGCAGAAGATCCTCCAACGAAAACTGAAACTCTTCGGACATATCTGCAGAATGAAAGATGATAGAAAGATTAAGACTCTGATGTTTGGAATAATGGAGGGCAACAACAAAAGAGGAAGGCCGCATCGAGAGTGGACTGATGACATTGTAGATTGGTGTGGAGAAGACCTACAGCACCTGGGGCATGCGGCCCAGGACAGACTCGAGTGGAGAAACATTGTGAAGAAGGCGTCGGACACCTACGGGCATTGAGCCCACGGTTGTTGTTGATGATGATGATGATGATGATGATGATGATGATGATGGCTCATCAACTGGCGACATCTGTTGAATGGAAGGTGAACTACATCAGTATGTTATCGCAAGCATACTCACTAACTAAATGCTGCAAACTATCAGAGAGCGACCAACGAGTCATTGGTAGGCTACAGACTTTCCGTGGGTTTCCATTTCGGGATTACAATTTAAAAAATGGTCGCAGAATACATAGAATTAGCTTTTTTTTAAATGGTAATGTTGTATTTTGGGGTTGTTGAAACCCATGGCCCATTCTCTGGTTAATTATGGCCCTAAACTGAATATAATTTTTTATGATTTGTACGGATATGGAAACTATGGCATGGTCCCAAACTGATGATGACACACACACCCCACACACGCGCGCGCGTACGCACGCACACACGAACACCCGCACACACACACACACACACACACACACACACACACACACACACGCAAGCACGCACACACGTACACACGCATTGTAGATAGCCAGAATCACATAAAATGATAGAATAAAGAGCACCTGCCTCTCTGTTCACAAGATATGTGCATATTAATTATATGCATATAATGTATATATATATATACACACACACACACACACACACACACACACACATACATACAAAAGCAGTACCTTGCTCATGAGTGCTGTAATATGCCTAGCAAATTTCTGTCCAGGGTAACGGCCTCTGTTGTCATAGACCCTGGTCAAATCGGATCCATCCATCTTTATTTCTTTTATTTTCTGCGCGTCTGTCTATCTACCGTTGCGTGCTCAGAATCAAAACTGCAGTGGCAGCACCAGGTCCTGTTATTTTCACTCAAAACCGATGAGATGGAGGGGCATGGGCTTTTGTGGACGCTGTAGACGTTCTGAGTTTACGAATACGATCATGCGAGACCAATGTGGTTTTTAAATTAAAAGGGTTGTATTATAGGCCTATATATTAAGGGCCTAGTGTTGTATCCAAATGGCAATGCTGGCACTGGGGCCTGGGCAAGGATCGACTGATTAGAACAGTTTGTCGTTGCAGAATGATGAATGATCGCTATACATAGGCATACAAGTATGATATGAATCCGAAACAACAGATGTTGATGTTTGCCATTATTTCTCCAACGACAAAGAGCGAAAGTAGCCTCTATATCATCCAAAAATGTTAATTATTGCATTCTATGACGGATTCGAATCGATAGATTTCATCTGGCAGGCAGCAGTTCAACATGCATCAGCACGTGCGTAACAGATAACGTTGTAAAAATTTTAGGTTTTAATTAAAGTTTCGGCTTGACTTAATTGTCAACAGATGTCGCAGTGCGTAACAGGTGATGCAATCGGGCATCAACTGAATTATTGTCTCGAAGACTTTTTGGTAACAATAGCTGACTGGATCGTGAACAAAATGAGGGTCCACAGCCGTCAAATTGACCCTTCTATTGATCATGCCCTATTAAGTTTAACGTATAGCCAAAGAAAAATTTGGGGGCTTTCCGATTCGAGAAAGGGTGGTTCCAATAGATAGGCATATGGTCACAAAATGCACACACGGAACACATAGAATTAAAAAATTCGTAAATAACACATTTCAGGGTGGGGGCTTGAGCTCCGAAGTCCGAACCCCTAAATATGTCCATGCGGCCGATGGCTTGAGAAACGACCCATAAAGCATGATCTATTTTAAGGACTACTATATATAGAACTGCACAACCCCTTCCCATCCTTCGTGGTAGATTATTCAAAATCGGACGACAATGATAACTTTTAGACTAGTTTTATAGGCTAACTGCGAATTTTTTACAGCTCCTGCACGAACTCATTTTGAATTGTCCTTTTGTGTGGAACTGCACACTAAAATGTCCTGCTATGCTGTCCATTCTATGCATTGTTTAGATGAAATTTTGGCGTTGACTTTGTCCCATATATCGCAGTTCTGGCGCTACGATGTTATCACAGACATAAAGATGCAACATGGTTTTTACACCAGCGTGACCTTCAGCCAGACACTGTTTTCCATTTACCACGAAATACAACATAATTATATTGTCTTCGACGAACAATTCCTAGAGAAAGCAGCAACGACCAAATCAAATCACAAACACCATCCAAGTAGCCTACATTGCCTCTCAAAGCGAGTCTTATTAGGAGAACCTCTGCGCTATAGAAGCCCAATTACAGCTCCTATTAGCGCTACCACGTGACTTTATCACCAAACAGCATCTATACTGTGGACCTCGATCCCTGCAGTAGTCCACATCATAATATCGTCCTACCCGATAAATTGAACCTGCAGGACTCTATCACGATCATTGCAAGTATAAATTAATGTGGTCTCTAAACCAGACATTTGCACCCGGTCTACAATCTACACACAGGTCCACACTACTCCCTTCAACAACAGTGGTGCCCGACGGCAGGCCGCACTCAAGGGCCTAGGCCTATACCCAAAGACATCGTACCTGCCCCTCTAAAACAACAAGTACAAGAATGACATAGTCTATACTATTTTTTTAGCAAAACGGCAATGATGAAACTGGCAACTTAACCTCGCCACAAGTCTTGCAAACATACAAACATTGAAACCCAGCTTACAATAAAATTAATCTACGTTGATGCAGTACCCGTGAAATATTGAACTTGACAGTGTTGTCACAATCGTTGTAAAAGGCAAATAAATACCATCTCGAACTGTGCAATACTGCAATTGTATTGTTTTATGGTTCTGCACTATGCTATTATTGCACTGCTATTGCATTGTGCTATGTAATGTCATCATTTTATGGTTTCCGGTTGCATTGTTTGCTGAACATTTTTTGGTGATTGGAATTCGACCTTTTGTTTATAAATTCTCTTCGACACTAGAATCTGAAACCGAACTCATGTCTAACTTGCTGCTGAAACTATATTAACCACAAACGCTTCGGCTAGTGCCTCACATAATTATATATCTCTCATCTCCTCCTTCCAGCTCCCTTTCCACACACACCTTTTTCCTTCCCTTCAACTCCCCTTTCTTATCCTTATATATATATATATATATATGTATATATATATATATATATATATATATATATATAGCACATTGCATATATACAGTGCATGGCTCTCTCTCTCTCTCTCTCTCTCTCTCTCTCTCTCTCTCTCTCTCTCTCTCTCTCTCTCTCTCTCTCTCTCTTTCTCCCCTCTCTACCACTTCCGTTCTCTCTTCATTTCCTCTCAATTTCCTCTATTCTCCCTTCCTCTCCTTTAACCTCTGTCTCTTTTCCCTTCGCATTCTCACAACTCCTCTCTTTCTCTTCCTCCTATTTCACCTCCCCTCTCAATGCCTTCCTCTCCCACCTCTCCTACCATCTACACTCTACAGCTCATTTGTACAATCCAACCATGACCGCGAACGTTGACCTGCTCATGACTACCAATGAGAAAAGAAAACACAAAAATAAGAGACGAATTTCTCGACTGTAAAACAGGCTGTAACACAGACGACACGAACAGCAACTGCCATGCAGAATAAACCAAATCTTAATGAATCTTTGTGTAGCTCCTTTACAATAACACAGCCTGCGAAGAGGCAGATGCAAGTTTTCGAATGCTATTTACTACGCCCCTGCAGCACACAATCTACAAACTGTTGTTCATTAATAAGCAACTCAATTAAAAAAACCCAGCAGACCAATTAAAACAACCTGCAGACACGCACGCACGTGGCAGGCACGTGTAAAAACGTTTTCTTGCTGTTCATAAGTAGCGTGATTGAACACCATATTTTTCTCTGACCCGCATAGCAAACCGCACCCTATTAATGAACCAGTGCAGGAACAAAGGTACATACAAACCAACACGTACACATATGCACACATACGTACACTCATACAAACACACATATATGCATGCATACACCTGCTTTACTTGTATTCACCATGTCTCACTGCCTCTCAGCTTCTTATCTCCTTCAATGCCTGTGAAATACATGGCTGTACAGTGTACAATGCACCTGGCTGTGGTATGTCGAACACAGTGATTTGCTATTCAACAGAATATGTAACAATAACCATAAATAACAATGTTCCCGTCAAAGAAAAGCAAAACAAAGCAGTTCGAATGAAATATACAAATGATCAAGAAAAAGAGTTATCAGGGAAAAACAGGAAAAGAAAATCCTAGAAGGACCACGAAGGTCCTGCTACACCGATTGAATTACAGAATGGAAGCAATAATTATTATAGCTTAGCTATTAAAATAGTGCACAAGAACCAAACCTCAATCAACAACCATCCGAGATATTGGGTATTCGTGCAATCTTTTGTTGTTAAAAGAGTCACATGTTTTACGCACGTAGAAAGATCCATCGTAATCAAAATCATGAATTTATAAAGTGCCACTTGAAAGAAGCTCCTCAGAGGTGCTCCCGACCTGACCGCACAGAACTACGATCAAAGAGAATGGCTTTCAAATGCTTGCAGAAAAGACACAAAAAGCCAAAGAAAGACTAAGCAGTTCATTATAGAGACTGCTAAGTAATTTATTCAAGAAAGATGGAGCAATAATAGCAAAGCTTTTATGCAGCACGGTGGAAGTTTGAGCCATATAGATACATAGTTGTACAATTCATACATACATACATACATACATACATACATACATATCACCTATGGATTCATACATACATACATGAAACAAATGCATATACAAATACACATACATACGTGAGTGCATATAAATATACATACACAATTACCTATAGTACAACTCATACACATAATTACTTAAGAACATACAGAAAATCTTGGCCTCGCTTGAGATCATGGAATGATAGATAGGTTGTGGTGGGGTACCAAGAATGTGTTTGCAACCCAACCCCTTTTTGTGCGTTACCAGTGCCATTGATGATATCGCTGGTGGCAAATATTAAACATATCCCGTCTGCACATGGTCTGACCATATACACACACATATCACATCTGTTGGGAGCAACCAATGAACATCACAGATTTGCAAAACTACAAAAGTCCCACAAAAACCTACGATGGTTTCCTCGTAACATCATCCGTGCACTGGCTTCCCAGCGTACCCAACAGCTTCCCGTCCATCTGCAAGGGCTCCTGATTCTGGTCGAATTGCCGCCCGAGGAATTCATCACCCCTTCTGGCCACGGGGAACTTCCTAGCACCGGGCCACGCGTCACAGGACACGCTGTCATGGCAGTAGGCATCGGCAGAGAACAGCGGCCACAGTATATCGCCAAGGATGCTCACCGAGCTCGAGTTTCGGTGGCTGGCAATCATGCGCTGTAGCAGCTCAGCCGCACCATCAAGAGATTTATTCTCCGTGGTGTAGAAAGTATCCAGCACCTCAGCCATGTCTTTGTTCAATTTATCGTGTAGAACAGCTCTTCGCGCTCCCCACAATCCTTCAACTATTGACATCTTGGCGTGGCTCGGATGGTCTCGTATGCAATGAAGCGCGTTGAGATGACTGTCATTTGAGCTCTGACGTTGCAACCAATCGTTTACAACAATGGCGTCTCTCTCGCTCAGACAACTGTCGGCGTTTCTAACGATGAAGTAGTCGACTCCGCTATCGTCTACCACCAAATATCGCCAGAAGAACGGTGGAATCGATTTCGTCTTGACGTAGGCCAACTCTGCTCCCAGTTGTTTCAGTTTGTTCAGCACCCTCCCAGGGACCGTCCAGTTTAAGCGGGAGGTCTCGACGTCTGCGTGTGGCACGTAGAAGCGTAGTTTCCATCCTGGGAAGACAATGGGAGCCAGCTGGGCATTGCGAATGGCGCCCCACGTGTGCTTGGGATCTTTGCCGAACAGTGACATGGAAATTACCTTCTTTCCATCGACCATTGTTAGAGCATCCTTCGTACGAGTGTAGTTGATGTACCTGTAAATGCGACCAATATAATGTAACTGATAATAGAGGAACAATTGAAAGCTAGAGGCTAATCTGGATAATTATGTAACGTAAAGAAAATGTTCAGTAACAAAAATGCAAAACTCACGCATATCTATTGCACTGCTATAAATTGTCAAGAAGATACACTTAAACACATGTACACAGCACGCATACATGCACAAATGAATCCATCCATCCATCCACCTACCCACCCACCCAACTCACCTCTAGCGGTTGTATATGATTTATGCAAGCAAGTGGACACACAGAGAGACAGACGGACGGACGGACAGACAGCCTTAGGCAAAGACTGTCATGCATATGCATTCTCTGACTTGAGGACTGATAAAATGGATATTTAACTGATTAGATCTTTGTTTTGGTGCACTATTATAATTTACTTGTTACAATTATAATTCTGACAAACACAGATGGCCTCCGTTAGACGTATGTATGTAATGATCAAACAGACAGACAGCCAGCAGGACAGCCAGCAACACAGAGAGACAGAAGGACGGTTGGTCGGACAGATCTATATAAGTACAGTCTCATAAATTACAGGTAGAGAAACGTGCAGTCTGGTAGGCATGAACACATGTTACCATTCATTTTATGCATTGCATAAGCGACAGAGACAGACACACACACAGACATATACAGACATATGTGACAGACAAAACAGACAAATACAAATGTACACGTACAGAAAGAAAGTACACACCAGATAATCACAGTCAAACACAAAGACACAGACAGACATGAACAGACACAGGCAGGCACAAACAGACACACAAATGCGCATATAATATACAGAAAGTGCACACAGTCAAACACACAGACTCGCAGATACAAGATACAAACTGACAGAGAGACAGCCATAGAGACATACCGACAGACACAAACACATACAGAAAGACAGACAGAAGAAAACATTAGAATAGTGCAGTAAGAACTGAGCAAAAGCAGCCTATTTATACCCATTCCCAATCTTTACCTGTCGAGTGTTTCTTTGTCTGCTTTGACCCTGCCTGGCTGTAGATTACCTTTGCCATCCTCGACCTTGTACCTCTGACCGAGGCCGAGGGTGTGAACCAGATGGACATTGGACAGCTTTTTGCACCGATCCGGTCGGTAGACCCTCGTGATCCACCCATCCGCGAACCAGTCGGTGAATAACCGTGGATAGTAGTATCCGAAGACATCCACGTGAGTCCGGTGCACAAAATCATACGTCAGTATGGCGGTATTACCCCCAGAGTGGTTGGGACCCACAACGCCAATCCTCGGCGGGTCAAGGGATTCGAGGGTCTTGATGAAGGTCCGAGTCCAGTCCTTTGTCTTCATGACCGTATCATCGTTGATACGGTAGTGGTAGTCGACGTTGTCGAGGTATGCTTCCAGCATGGCATCGTTCTGCGCCCACGCGGGTTTCCCAGTATGGCTACACTCGACCAAGTGGAGCGCAACAGTTCCCAGGTCAGAGCAGAGTGACAAGGTCATGTCGAGGAAGGTCTTCTGGAATGCCGCTAGGAAGGCGGCATCCGTGAAGAGCTCGTCCGTTGAGTCGTAGGCAAGATAGAAGTGGTAGTCGAATCCAGGACTCGCTGTCTGGCAGAAACTCGGAAGGAATATCTTGAAGAACTGGAGCTTCACATACATGTTTCCAATGGCAGATCGGTCCAGGTGCTTCGATGTGATGCCACCGCCGATGGCGATGCTTATTCTTCCAGATCTTCCGGGATGCTCGTGTCCCCCGATCCCGCCCTGGTCCTGTCTCAAAGTCTGATCCTCGCCGTGGATGTGCACTGCAACCGGTCCCATTGATTTCGTCAAGTTTGAGTCAGACTTCCAGAAGCTCATCCACTGCACGCCTTCGGAGAAAAGAAACCTCTTAGTGGAATACGAGGATTTCCAGAACGTACTGTAAAGTAATTGGGAGACTATGACGTAGGTAACGACAATCATCACAAGCGTCACTTTCACTTTCCGTTCTCCGAGAAGCGACTTTAGGTCCAGCTTAGCCATTTGAAGCAAATTAGCCGATTATGGGCGAATTGAAGAGTTTACAACATCCAATAACTGAAATAACTGACAATGTTAACAGTGAACAACCTGTATAACTTTTCCTCAAGATTGGCACAAACTCTTTATAGATATTTTTCTCAGAACCTTAATGCATGATTTATGCACACATGTATGATCACTCCTTCCTTCAATATTGGCACTAAAATGTCGGAAATCCGGGAGGTAAGTGAACGCCAAATTTTAGCACAAGCTTCTGCTTGTAAACTTTTCTCCAACACGGTAAGCCCTCGCATTTCAGTCAAAGGTCTCGCCGCCGTTTGAGGCATCAAAAGAGGATCCAGCAACTTCGACGAGTGCTGTTTAGAATGCTAAATCTTGCAAGCATCAAGTCACATATTAAGCATTCGATCTAGCGTCTCAACTCCTGGAAGACTACATTCTCCGTGAATATTGATGGAAGTCAGTTGAATACGATTGATATCGCTGACTATGTTTAAACGATCGAGCGTTAAGATGACGACTTAATTCCTGAGTCCTAAAACATTGTAAACATCATGAATGTAAACATATTTAAATCGAATAACTATCTAAAAACCCTGGAAAAATACTACTTCTGCAGTCAAAATCAATAGAACATGGGCATGATAAACAACAATAAATATAGGAATCAATGGCAAATTGGAGAAGAATGAGCTTGGCGGACAATACTCACTCGAAATCATCAATACCCTCAGTCCCGAACTTCAGGGCCTTCAGCAGATAGCTAAATCGGCTTTTTAACCTTATGATTCATGGCTCATTGAGTACAAACTCTGCTCATACTGTCAGTTAACTATCTACTTCCTTCACAACAGTTGCTCAATGCTGTTCTGCTAATGATCGTGCTGCACCCATGAACTATGAATAGGGCGATAATTATTTCAACTGCCGTCAACTGAACACTCAGTCCAACCCTGTGTATAGTATTGTATACGCAATGTAATGCTACTCATTGAAAATTCCTTGCACTATACCCAATGAACTCAACTCAAATCATTTCGGTCACTCATTCATTCATTCATTCTGATAATTTATATAGCGCCTCTTCAAGATTACTACTCAGAGGCGCTCTCTGCGCTAACTAGCCGAAATGATATTAAGAGTCATAACGAGCAAAAAATAACAACAAGTTGCAAAACAAAACACAGTAAGCTGAAAGAGTCACCGGTGGCCAGCCCTCGCAAACACGTAGAGTTGACCATCGGATTCCCGTAGACAGCTGGTAGATGGCGTGGTTGATCGGAGTCTCTGGTAGGTGGTAGATGACGCCCGTCCGGTTAATCGTCGAGACTGAAGCAAGGATGCGCGTAGTAGAAGGCATTCGTCGCTTGTCGGTCGATAGTTGGAAGCGCCGCTGTTGACAACAGTCGAGGTCAATCCATGCGCTGACCCGCGTGAGCCGTCATCCGCGACGAGGTGTAAACATCGGCTGGCTAGCAGCGGCGTACACGCAGGCGTATATGGAACGACTCAATCCAGACAGCAATTTTTATGATCGTGTACATAATTTATATCAGATTCTTAACACCATAAATGAATCAACTCTGCCAGTGCAGTGCCAGTCCAAAGTCTTAAAAAGGGAGGGCGACACTACTCATCATTGATAAGGCAGTGTTGCTAAACAGCAACAAGGTGTAACTCCATAATCCACCAGCGCAGTATTGGTGCAAATGAAAACACCTGTCTTCACTTATATGGACATGCTATGGGCGCTACCTGTTACACGGCCCAGCACAGCGACTGGGCTGTGAGAATGCCTAACAGCAATAAAGTTTGAATTTCCATTGACGAAGCATTTTCTCACTGCTATTTGAAAACAGTCTGTCACGCACACTCAACTACTCAAGCACCCATGGCACTCTCTTGAAAACAACAAGCTTACTTCAGTACAACGCAAGCGTGTGGGGCTTACATACATAAATGTAGAATTTTAGTCAATGCCATATACCGAGCAGGGAACAAGAAATTGACGAAAGAAGCCACTGAAAGATCGAAATGGAAGAGGGGAAAAGATGCACAAAGGCAGAGCAAAGACAGTTATCATACATGGTGTAAATATGCAAACATGTTTATTCCTCATATGGAAAGGTTTGGTGACGGTGGACAGCCTACTCCCATTAAAATGCCCTAACGAGAACAGTTCAACTCTCAATCAATCAATCAATCACATAAATTTATATAGCGCCCCTTCAAGATCGCTACTCAGAGGCGCTCCCAGGCCTGGTCAAAAAGAAAGGTCTTGAGCAGATGGTAGAAAGAGCCAGCAGAGTCACGAGGAAGAGAACGGAGAGCCGTAGGGAGGCCATTAAACTCTATCTCTAGACGAACTTATTTAGCAATTACTTGTGTTTGTTACAATTCTTCCCATGTTTCACACATCCTTATCATCGAAAATTATATTCTGTTAAAAATTAAATCTACCTTACTTATTCTGGTGATTATTTTCTCCTTTTAGCATATTTTACTGACAGATAGGCTTACCTAAGTATCTATTGCCTAAAGAGATGTCACCCAACTTCACAAATCTGAATGAGCACAAGTACAATTCTCGCATATATTTATGTAGTGCTCAATGATTTTTTACCATGCAGTTGTACACAAAATGTGTAGTTCTAACTGGACGCTGTGCAGTTAAAAATAGTAAAAAAGGTCATTGTCATCTGATTTTTTGGGGAGTAACCCCAGCTGTACAATTTCAGCGAGGGTCATGGGATTTATTCAGCATGTCAACAGGAAATGCAAAAAGAGAGAGAGAGAGAAAGACAGACAGACAGACAGAGAGAGGAAGGCAGGCAGGCAGGAAGGCAGACAGACAGAGACCACACGAAGGATCTGTTAAAGTTGGTTGCCGAGGTCAAGAAGACTAAAAGGGTGGAGGATCAGCAAATGTTGGCAAAATTTTGTCAAATGAAATCATGAGACAAGACTTCAAGTTTGAATGGAGAACCCGAGGGGTCATAGATAGTGAAGCGTGTCGAGGCAGATATCGGTGGATGGTTGACAAGCTTCAAGCTCACCTCTCACCTGCCATCCTATGCTTGTCATCTATGGTTGATCACACCTTGTAACACTATCAAAGGTCGCTAAGTACTCTCTTCCATCAGCATCTGATGGGAAGTATTTTGTTCCTGGTACACGTCTTGTCTTTGGCCGGTGTCGCGTGACAGAGTCCAGCCCCCATTAAACGTGTCTTACGAGCCCATAACGGCTCTGCCCAGTGTCCCCAAATTCCTGTCTCCAGCCCTAAAGAGGTCGAGCGCCAACAATACACAGAATGAACTATACAGAAAAGATAAAGATCTCATAAAGCTGCACAATAGGACAGATTATAGGGCCCACTACATAATTATAAGCAAGCACCTACCTCTGCCTCAAGCACAATATCGCCACAAGGTCAATCATCGTCGAAGTCAATGGCTACTTCACACAGTGCAACCATTATGGTCTATTGAATTCATTGTAGTAAAATTAGATAAAGGCCAAAATGCCGACTGTCAAGTACAATCCCTATGTACTAAGAACACGGATGATATAGAACTTACCAGTTGAACGTATCCTTGGTACAGGCACGTACACTAAATACAAACTCGCACGCGATATGACATCAAACGCATAAGAACATCAGCGACGAGTAGCGTATACGCTAATTATATTATTTGACTGCGCTAATGTCGTACGCGGCCTCATTAAACCCAAGTAGGTTGCCGGTTGCAGCTCGCTTCTAAAACCATTAATCTTATCATACAGCCATTTGTGATCCCCATTAGACTATATCAGTCGTTTAACAACAAGTGTACGCCTATGTACGCAGGCATACGATGTGAAGCCTACGATGCGACAGCCGTCACTGAAAAACTAGCTATATGCATAATCAACACACACTGCACACAAGCGTGTCAATGTATTGATACCCGGGCGCAAAGGATCGGTGCGCCTAAAGACCTCTCAGCCCAGCATCGATGCGGGCGAGTATGGCTATGGCGAGCGATTTCCCTATAAAATCTACGAATTTGTGAACAGCATACAAGCGGTCGTAGAAAGGCGCGTATGGAATTTTATGGCGTATGAAGCGTCTCATTCTTTTAGGCGTATTGGCTGGCTGTGTAATAGGCTTAGGCTATGTAGGCCTATAGACACTCAAATTGACTCGATCAATGTATCGAATCGATTGAAGTGCTGTATAATTTTTCTAATTTAAGCATTAAATTTTAACGGGAAAATAATAGTTTGACATCGGTAACAGAACATGATCTTTATTTAATAAGAGTTTATTCGAAGAAATGGAACGAACAACGGAACAAGGAAGCAAAACGCCGAATCGATAAACGGCAAAAGAGGGGGGGGGGGCTGAAGAGCATTTATAAAACTGAAGAAGACATTAGGCCTACTATCAGAGAGTAACTAAGCAGCTTAAAGAAAATGAATAAAGAAACAGCCTACCAGCGAAATATTTTGGCAGATAGCCAAACTACAAATATGTTGGGCCTATGAACACAATGTTTTATGTATTTACAAACCTCACAAAAGTCCGCGATACTAGCCTATTGAGTCATAGCTCATCTCCAGACTTATACAACGCCACTCGAAATCCAAAAGCGGGGCAGCAGTTTATTCACAAGCGCTGCGTCAAAAGGGTTGTCCGTAAGAGTACCGGGTAGTGTAAAGGAGTTCAGTTGAAAGAGGATGAGTAGGGGCGGAACAGCTGCTAAGGCGAGTGTCGTCTGGGTCGGGAATTGAAAGATGGAGGATCAGAAGAAACAGGGTAATTAAAAAGGTGTGACTTCAATTTGGAATGGAAAGCCCGAGGTGTGATGAATAGAGGAGTCTGAGTACGGTGGAGGAACCCCAAAGATTTTAACATTAAAATCTGTTAAAATCTTTGGAGGAACCGAAAATGAACGGAATTCAGAATAATATATTAAAAGCACTGCTTAGACATCGCTATGTTATTCAAATTCTAACCTTCCAAACACAAATATTAAAATCCATGCAAATTTACACAATCCTTGTTCAAAAATATTATTTTCTTGCGCACTAAACACGCCAAAACAATTTTAATTATATAAGTTTTATTCCCAAACTTCGCTCATGAAACTAGTTTTCAGGCCTAGCTTTCGCACAAGGTTGGCTGTTTATAGCCCAATAAATTCGCCCAGATGGTCGATCTAACAGCAAAAGTAAGTAACCGGATTTAGCGGACATTTCCCTAATTTCTAAGTTATGTTCCGGAATGAATTAATTGATGCCTCTCGCTGAATAGTCTTAAAAGAAGTTTTTCTTCAATGCAAAAAGTTTGTTGATTTTATCCAAACTTTGCACAATGCACGAGCTAATCGTCCTCATTATCTCGTCTAGCCCAGTTAGCTACTTTGGTAAGAGAGCTGGCGGCCGTGCGTCTGTGAAAGAGAGCGTGCGGGCCGCTGTTCGATTCCCGAAGGTGGCTATTTCAGAGATTCAAAATCTCGGGCTAGCACGTTCCACCCACGGGGACCTAAATGGCGTGGCGTCCATTCAAACGGGCGAGCGGTGGTGAAGGATCTCACCCTCAGGGTCGAGGCCATAAACAGCCGCTAGGCTATGTAAAAATTCATTTACTTTTATATGCATAATTATGTCACGAGGGGACGCTGTGGCAGAAATAATCATGAAAGGTCCTGAATAATAATTATTACTGTACATACCAGCGTAATTTACTCGTGCCTACATGTAGGCCTACATAGTGAAATACGTGTAATATGCATAAATTTATGTGTGCACAAAAGTTAGCATATTAGGCAACGCACTTTTACCGCGAGTCACAAAAGGACATGCTTGTCTACCCGCCTGAACCCCTCTGGATCTAGACTTTTTAAACCATATTTTGCTTTGGCTAATTACGCACATGTAAATTAGTTGGTTTTCCAAAATCGGCTGCTTTGAGCACTAGCCTACATGTAGGCTATGTGAATCTCGAAATTATAATTACTATTCATTAATGATTATTATCCAGATTTTAAATCAATAGACTAAGTTAGACTTGCTGCGATCACAGCAAAGATCATAGATTGCAGTAGTAGACTAATGCAATCGTTAATACCATGATAATGTCACTCTGCAGCAATAACGCTAATAATAGTAGTCCTAGTAATATTAAAAATAAAAACTTTAATTTCTTATAGGCCTATAGGCTACACTATTAATAATTGTAGTATTTAGTGTTAGTAGATGATATCGCACACGAGCAAAATACTTCTCAAAATAATCCACAAAAGAATGGAGAAGACAATCGAAAGGGAATTACCAACCAATCAAGCGGGATTTAGGAAGGCGCGAGGAACGCGCGATCACATCGCCAATATAAGGTGGATTATGGAGAGACAGAGGGAATACGGGCAACAGGTGCATATGTGTTTTATAGACTACAGCAAGGCGTTTGATTGCATAGACCATACACTACTGTGGCGGACGCTAATTGAGATGGGAATTCCGAAGCATTTGGTTAAACTACTAAAGGGCCTCTATGTGGATCAAGAAGCGGTAATAAGAACTGAATATGGTGACACAGGGAAATTTAAAATAAGGAAAGGAGTGAGGCAGGGGTGCATTTTGTCCCCTTTCCTGTTCAATCTGTATGCCGAGAGAATTATGAGGAGGGCTGGATTGGAGGAGGCAACAGAAGGGGTAAGGATAGCGGGGAAAATACTGAATAATCTGAGGTACGCCGATGATACGACATTATTGGCGGGTAAGAGGGACGACCTAGTCGAGTTAATAAGAAGAGTCAGGAAGGAAAGCGAAAAGGCGGGACTATACTTCAATGTAAAGAAAACAAAGGTTATGACAACTGCAACATGGAAAAACTTTGAGGTGGATGGAGAAACGATAGAGGTAGTATCGAGCTTCACATTCCTGGGATCTATGATAGAGAAGGAGGGAAGAAGTGATATGGAAATAAGGAGGAGGGTAACAATGGGGAAAACGGCAATGAACGGTCTGGAAAAGATTTGGAAGGACAAATACGTGAGCAGGGAAACAAAGAAAAGACTGGTAAGAGCACTGATCTTCCCAGTCGTCCTATATGGATGCGAGACATGGACAAAGACACGGGATATGGAAAAGAAAATCAACGCGTGTGAGATGTGGATTTGGAGAAAGATGCTAAGGATTTCATGGACGGAGAAGAGAACTAACGAATCGGTGCGCGATGAGCTCGGAATAGAGAGGGAGGAGACACTGCAGCAAACAGCAACTTGGAGGAAATTGAGCTACTTCGGCCATGTGATGAGATCTAACGGTTTGGAAAAGGAGCTGATGACGGCATGCGGTGAGGGACGGAGAAGATGCGGAAGACCAAGGAAGAAATGGTTGGATGAAGTACAGGAAAAGTCTGGCATGAGACTGGAGGAACTAAGAGAGGCGACTAGGGAGAGGATCAACTGGAGAAGATGCACCAGGGCTTTCGCCAGAGCTCCAGTAGCTGACGGCACCAGGTGACCAGGTGACCAGGTGAGGCCTAGCAGTAGTAGCTAGAAGGCAGAAGCAGCAGCTACGGCAGCAGCAGAGGCAATACTAATAGGCTAATCAATGATAACAAGTAATAATGATAATGATGATGGTGATGATAAAAATAATAATAATAATAATAATAATAATAATAATAATAATAACAACACCGAAGCTGCGACGGGTGTGTTGCTTTGCCACCCAGTTGCACGCTCATAAGTACACGCGGCTATGACTTCGTAAAAATTTGTTAGACTGAATTTTTACCGCATCAGACAAGAATTGCTGCCAAAGTGGCAATTTGTGCAGTTGCAATGTTGTGCATTTCATGCACTTTAAAATCTTATAGGCCTACTTCGCCTTTCTGAACCATCTAATAAGGTAGCTCTTTATTCGCTCAATCTGGCACTTTGCTAAAGTTTATGACTCAGCTAAAATTCTACGCTTTTCGGCGAACGAAAATGCTTAAGATTGATGTAGGCCTATAAGAGTTGTACACTTCATCATTTCATGCATTCGAAATTTAAAATTTCGCACAAAATAATAGAAAGTGTTGCAGCCTACTGGAAAGCTAGGGGAACGTCAAGTATATCTCGACTCCATCAACATTCAGCAGTTTACTTCCACACAGTATGAGAATTGTGAAAAAATAACTGGGGGGGTTGGCCTATGATAAACTTGAAATTGGGGTATGAAAAACATACTTTAACATGGGGCTCTAAAAAAGACTGGGGGGGTTGAACCCCCCAACCCCCCCGGCAATTCTCACCCTGCTTCCACACAAGATCCACAAACACTGCTTTTTGCCTGTAAATCTTCAGTCTGACATGTTAGAAAATTGTGAAAAATCATGAAATCGTCCTGTCTTTCCGGCATTCCACCTCTTGCTCTGCTATTTTTGACACTTAAAATTATCTTGCATTTAGAAAATTGACAATTTGTGTAATTAAGAGTCATAGCCGTATCCTCACATCATCTGTCTCGTAGCCCTCTTCATTCGATTATGCTACTCTGAAAATGTGCAAAGTAAGATTTCATGCTAGGTACCCATTCACACTTTTGCTAAAACTGGTATTTTATCTCTTACTTCGCACACTTTAACAAATCTGCAACTAAGAAATGCGAAAAATGAAGAATATGTGTATTGTAAATCACACATGTATACTCGCTTCCGCTAAAACTAGTGCTTTAACACTTAGCCTATGTCCTTAATTTGGACAAATCCGCAACTAAGAAATGCTTAGCAACTCCCCATCCATCTGCACGGGCTCTTGATGCTGGTCGAACTTCCGCCCGAGAAATTCATCACCCCTCCTGGCCACGGGAAACTCCATAGCACCGGGCCACGCGTCGCGGGACACGCTGTCATGGCAGTAGGCATCCGCAGAGAACAGCGGCCACAGTATATCGCCAAGGATGCTCACCGAGCTCGAGTTCCGGTGGCTGGCAACCATGCGCTGTAGCAGCCCAGCCGTACCATCAAGAGATTTATTCTCCGTGGTGTAGAATGTGTCTAACACCTCAGAAATATCTCTCTTCAATCCATCGTGTAGAACAGCTCTTCGCGCTCCCCAAAGTCCTTCAACTATTGACATCTTGGCGTGGCTCGGATGGTCTCGTATGCAATGAAGCGCGTTGAGAAGAGTGTCATTTGAGCTCTGATGATGCAACCAATCGTTTACAACAATGGCGTCTCTCTCGCTCAGACGACTGTCGGCGTTTCTAACGATGAAGTAGTCGACTCCGCCATCGTCTACCACCAAATATCGCCAGAAGAACGGTGGAATCGATTTCGTCTTGACGTAGGCCAACTCTGCTCCCAGTTGTTTCAGTTTGTTCAGTATCCTCTTTGGCACCAACCACGATTTGACTTCAGAAGATTCAGAACTATGTGACGTGACATAGATACGAAGTTTCCATCCCGGGAAGAGAACTGGAGCCAGCTGGGCATTGCGAATGGCGCCCCACGTGTACTTGGGATCTTTGCCGAACAGTGACATGGAAATAACCTTCTTTCCGTCAATAGTTACAGCATCCTTTGTACAGGTGTAGTTGATATACCTGTAAATGAGACCAGTGTAATGTAACTGATGACCGGACACTCAATAGTGTACGTGACAATCTGGATAATGTTATGTAATGAAAATGTTCAGTTAATATGATTGTTCACGCGTATCTATCGCTCTTTTATAATCAAAGGCTCTGCAAGCGCGAATGAGATTGTTGATTAAGCAGAAACACTTAAAAACATGTACACAGACATGCACAAATGAATCCATCCTTTCATCTTACTGACTGATATATGTAACTTAATAAGATCTTTGTTTTGGTTTCGCTATTGAGGTCCTATAATTACAACTATGGCCTCCGTCAGACGTATACATAGGCTATGAATGTAGTGTTCAAACAGTAGAGTCTACAGAGACAGCCAGCAACACAGACAGCAACACAGACAGACGGATGGTCGTGCAGTCTCGTAAATAACAGTTATACTATAGAGAAACGTGATATTGTGCAGGTATGAACATAGTAAGCCATTCAATTTATGTGTTGCAGAAGGGACAGAGACAGACACACAGATACATATACATACGGGCACAGACATACAAAAAAAGACAGATACAAATTAATGCACACATATACAGAAAAAAGCCAAGCAGGACGTTTTGGCGCAGCCGTTTTGGCGCAGCCGTTTTGGCGCAGCCGTTTTTGGCGCCGTCGTTTTGCGCCGGACGTTTAGGTTCCTAAATGGAAGCTGGATTGATAAAACTGATTCTTGGCGTAGGTCGAAGCTGGATTTATGAAAATAATTGTACCTGTCTATGGAAGCTGATGAATTAAAGTCTTTGCTTCAATAGAAGCTGGATGAATGAATTGTTTCTGCCTAAATATAACTGGGTTTGACGGGAAAAATTAGTTATGAATGGAAGAGGGATTGATGAAAAACTTCTTGGTAAAATATAAGTTGGATTTATGAAAATTATTTGAGCCTAAACAGAAGTGGGATAAATAACAAACTCTTCATTAAATAAAATTATGAGCCGGATTGATGATAAATCATTGTTATTTAAATAGAAGTTGGATCAATGAAAAATAATTGTTGCTCCAATGGAAGTTGGATTGATCAAAATGATTCAAGTCACGGCAAAAAGCGAATTAATGAAAAATTAATGATGCACTGGGCGAATAGTCCGTTTTTGGTCCGCGCCAAAACGGCGGGCCCAAAGCGATGGCGTGAAAACGGCGGCGCTCAAACATCACGTACCGGAAAGAAAGTAAACACAAGCAAACACAGACAGACACAAACCGACACAGAGACAGACAAAGAAAGACAGACAGACAGACAGCGGAGCCTTTGAATAGTGCAGCAAGAACTGAGCAAATGCACGTCCATTACAGCCATTCCCTGTCTTTACCTGTTGAGTATTGCTTTATCTGCTTCGACCCTGGGCGGCTGTAGGTCACCTCTGCTTTCGTCGACTTCGTATCTCCTACCAAGACCAATGGTGTGAACCAGATGGACATCGGACAGCTTTTTGCACCGATCCGGTCGGTAGACCCTCGTGATCCACCCATCCGCGAACCAATCGGTGAACAGCCGTGGATAGTAGAACCCGAAGACATCCACGTGAGTCCGGTGCACAAAATCATACGTCAGTATGTCGACAAGACCCCCGGAGTGGTTGGGACCCACGACCCCAATCCTCGGCGGGTCAAGGGATTCGAGGGTCTTGATGAAGATCCGAGTCCAGTTCTTTGTCTCCATGACCGTATCGTCGTTGATACGGTAGTGGTAGTCGACGTTGTCAAGGTATGCTTCCAGCATGGCATCGTTCTGCGCCCACGCGGGTTTCCCCGTGTGGCTACACTCGACCAAGTGGAGTGCAACAGTTCCAAGGTCGAAGCAGAGTGACAAGGTCATGTTGAGGAAGGTCTTCTGAAATGCCGCTAGGAAGGCGGCATCCGTGAAGAGATCGTCCGTCGCGTCGTAGGCCAGATAGAAGTGGTAGTCGAATCCAGGACTTGCCGTCTGGCAGAAACTCGGAAGGAATGTCTCGAAGAACTGGAGCTTCACATACATGTTTCCGATGGCAGATCGGTCCAGGTGCTTCGATGTGATGCCACCGCCGATGGCAACGCTTATTCTTCCAGATCTTCCGGGATGCTCGTGTCCCCCGATCCCACCCTGGTCCTGTCTCAAAGTCTGATCCTCGCCGTGGATGTGCACTGCAACCGGTCCCATTGATTTCGTCAAGTTTGAGTCAGACTTCCAGAAGCTCGTCCACTGCACGCCTTCGAAGAAAAGAAACCTCTTAGTGGAAGGCGAGGGTTTCCAGAATATACTGAAAAGTATTTGTGAGACAATGAAGTAGGTAACGACGATCATCAGAAGCTTCACTTTCACTTTCCGTTCTGCAAAAAGCGTTTTGAGATCCAGCTTAGCCATTCGAAGAGACTTAACTGATGTGGACGAATTGAAGATTTTATAACATCTACTAAATGACGATTTTACAACCTTCTTTCAAGAATGTCACAAAATGTTAATAGATATTTTGCTTGAACCCTAGTGCGTGTTTATGCAACAACTCCCTCCATCAATATTGGCACCAAAGTGTCAAAAATCTGGCAGTTAAGTGATCGCCGAATTGTAGCGCATCGTTGCACGAATGCCTCTTGTAAATTTTTCTCCAACACGGTAAGCTCTGGCATTTCAGCGAAACGTTTCGTTCCAGTTTGGGACATCAAAAAATGACCAACCATTTTCGACTAGTGCTGTTTAAATTGCGAAATCCTCAAAATAACATTTCGCATGTGACATGTCAAGTATTCGATTTAATGGTAGTGTCTGAACTCTGGGAAGACCACATTTTCCGTGAACATTGATGGAAGTCGGTTGAATAAACTTGAAATCGCTGAAGTATGTGCAAACAATCGAGCGTTAAGTTGACGACTTAACGCTTGAATCTTAAAACACTGTAAACATCATGCACCATATTTAAATTCATGAATTATTCTAAAACCACTCTGTCTCGGTTGAAGACTGAACAGTGAAAACCATGTAGGAATCATACGTCTGCTGAGACAAAAACAATTGAACATGGGGAGATAAGAAACAACAATCAACGTAGGAATCAATGGCAAATTCGAGAGCAACGATCTCAGACAATACTCACTTGAAATTATCAATACCCGCATATTAAAATGACACAGTCCATAATAATGCAAAAACAAGCCATTTTCCTGGTGCAGCAATTCTCGAGATACCATCTGCTAGACAAACCGACTGTGCGTTTCTGAATTCTGACTATCAAACGCTATATCAGGTTGGGTTTGACGACCCCCAACTGGCCCAAGACCTAACGTTGCAGCGTGTTATCTTTAATAAATCCCACTTCTAGTTTGCCGATAATCCTTTTAATCGATCCAGCTTCTCTTTAGTCAAGAATTTGTTCGATAAATCCCGCTTCTATTTTGTCAGGAAATATTTTTCATCAATATAACTTCTATTTCATTGAAAATTATTGTTCATCAATCCAGCTTCAATTTCAGAATGATTGCACTAATCCTAAAACTAACCCAAACCGACCCTCACGACGCCCAACCTGAGCCCTAACTGACCCTCACGCGATAAATCCCGCTTCTATTTCGTTAGCAAATATTTTTCATCGAATTTATAAACATACAAGAACTTTGGGGTCGTCAAACCCACAAGACTTAGTACCTAAAATTTCTATAATGAATGAATAAATAAATCAATGACTACATTGACTAGTGGCTATTGGTTAAGTAGGCTATAGGCCATACGTCAATTCGCTTACAGTATACATGTCACTGACGCCAGTGTCAACATGCATGCTAGCTTCAGACCAGTGGTTCCCAACCATTTTTGACATTAGGGCCACTTTTACTAAGTTGGAGGACACGAGGGCCACTTTTTTAAGTTAAAAGACATTAGGGCATTTAGGGGGCCACAATGCTAAAATTTAATCAACTAAAAGCACATAAAATTGTTATAATTGAGTCAAAATAGAATGTTTTATGGTATTTATAGTCGTCAAAATAAAATAATTGGCAATCCTGTCAACGGCGGTTTTAAATTCCGATGGCGGTCATAAATTCCAAAACACTGTTTTCAGCGTCGAAATAATTGATGTCAATCGCGCCATTCAATAGTTGCTATCCAAGTTCCATTTAGATAACACTGTTTTCGTCAATCCAGCTCCACTGCTCCAGTTAGGCAAGAAAATTTTCATCAATCCAGCTTCAATTTTAGCAGAATGACTGCCCTAACCCTTACAACTAACCTTCACCGACCCTCACGACGCCTAACCTGAGCCCTAAACGACCCTCACGCGCTAACTCCTGCTTCTATTTCGTAAGCAAATATTTTTCATCGAATTTATACATTTTTAACGGCAAGACGCGTAAAACACCGAGCTGAAAACACGGACTATAGGTCCTATACACAATATAAAAAACAGTACAATAATTTAAAACCGCCGTTGACAGGATTGCCAAATAATTTTCAATGGAAAATAATTCTATCTTCTATCCGGTCCAAAGTGTACATTTTTTCATATATTTTTGTTAATTCTTTGAGAGACTATGGCCATTGTTGAAGCCTGGCGGGCCATTTTTTGAGGCCTCGCGGGCCACTTTTGGCCCGCGGGCCACGGGTTGGGAATTTGGGAACCGCTGCTTTAGACGCTTCGCCAATTATTTGGAATGCTAGCCTAATAACGACGTCGTGTCTGTTTCTTAGGAAATCGAGTTAGAATTTAAAATTGCCTGCACCTAATAAAATACAGGAACTTCTGGGAGTAGGCTATTGTTGCAAAATGCATATTTACGTATAAATGATTAACGAATTTACGGCGTATAAAGTGATGATTTTAATATAACAAGTTTAGTTAGCGTACCTTGCCTCGAGAATTTTTAACCACAGACTATATATTACAGGAAAAGATCCTAGCACCAGTAAAGTTTCACGCAGCATGCACAAGTAAAGTCAGTGGTAAACGTAAAGAGGCGCTATACAAAAATCCTTGAAAACCACTTATTTGAGCTTGAATAAGCGTTTCTACAATAAACAGTACATTTTCGAAATCATGTAATTTTCATGTTATTTAAGCAAAACCTCGCCAACTCAAGTTTGTTAAAATCTAGAAATTGAATGGCCACATAATAAAATAATTTAAAAAATTATAACGTCCTGGATTCGTCTGAGCTGGATTGACCAAATTATCGCGGGACTAGGCGTAAAATAGCCTATCCACTTCGCGAAATGTTCATAATTCATATTTCAACACATCGAACTCCAACAGCTGACTGTAACTTTTACAGAGTGGTCAATGGTCATAATAGTAGTAGCCTCCAATATTTTCTCAACTGAAATCGTTTGAGGAATCCGGCTTAACCAAAATTTCTGGTAGGCCTATAATATTCATACGATGAAGGCCAATAATAGGTTTAATAGACGCCAGTGACCTTAGTAGGATTTCATTGCGGGCATAGTTAGGTTGAATAGACCTATTTTTAATAGGCCTACTTAAAGGTCTAAAAGGTAGACAAGAAATCGTTTTAAATCAAATTTTCCCAGTAGACCTGGCTGTGTTACTTAACAACACTCTCAACGTCTATGAAATTTCCTCACGGAAAAATGCCTCTTGGCCAGTCTTGGGTGCCCATGGAACCCTAGGGTTCAGCGGAGCCCACATTTGGAAACGCTGGAATAGATAATGGTAGTTAGGTTGAATAGGCCTAGACCTATCTAACCCATGGCGATATCGTCTATTAAAAACTGATTTGAATAGGCTGCATCGTCGACACTTAGTCTAGTCTTGTCTGTTTCAATATCCGTAAGCCTGCACAGGCCTAAAGTGATGTGGACAGGGTTAATTGGTGCTGGCATTTCAAGTGACTACGCAGGCGCCCCGGATTGAGGAAATCAAAGCTGGCAGCCTTGATTTCCAGCAAATAGAGTTCCAGACAACCCACTCAAATCAAGAAATCAATAGACTAGACTATGGCTATGTAATTGAAGCAGGAATGAGCTGTTTCTTACCAGGTCTGAGCACAGCATCTGCGGCCCTCTGTCGAATGAGAAAGGTATAAAGCGTCCAAATTCCTTCATTAGACCATTATTTTCTGTTCTAATAGTCCTAGGCCTACTGTATACGATAGGCCTAAATAGATTGGCGGCTCTATACCATAGGTCGCGGCCGTTCATTTCGCCTGCCTATGTTATTCTTGACCTGCCTTATGATCTGCCAATAATTCCTTGGGGTTTTTAATGTCTTCTTTCCATTTAATTTCTTCGGCCTGCTGAATAACTTTCATATGGCCCTGACACGATCTGATGAAATTGTTAAGAGTAGGCCTACTGGGGCCGCCACTGAATAGGTATAGGGATCGGATGCATCCTTGATGGTGGTTGTGGTGGTGGTGACGGCGGTGGTGATGGTGGTGGTGATGGTGGTGGTGGGGCACATGGTTGTAGTGGTGGTGGTGGTGGTGGTTGCGGTGGTGGTTGTGGTGGTGGTGGTGGTGGTGGTGGTGGTGGTGGTGGTGGTGGTGGTGGTGGTGGTGGTGGTGGTGGTGGTGGTGGTGGTGGTCGTGGTGGTGGTGATGATGATGATGATGAAAAAGATATCGAAAGAAATTTCTGAATTAATGTTCCTTCCAATTTTCTGCCAGCAATGCTAGCATGAATTCCGCCAACGAGAGACATAAAAAACACGAGACAAGCCGGGAGCTGCTTGTTCGTCAATTCACATTTTGCTTGAATGCTTCAATCGCCATTCTTCTTTAATGACCGTATACGCAAAAACGCAGAGACTCTGTTTTTCAATATCCTATTATATTCGTCAACTTGTTATTCAGAAGAATTGTCCTGGTTTCTGCCAAAGCCATTAAGAAGATCACCGACGTACAAATGAGAAAAAGCTTCCAGTTGGGGTCAAGTGAGAAGTTGCACTTGCGACATATGGTCCCCTGGAGAACAAATCTGGGGGTTTACGATCACATCTACATTCTACAAGGCCCAAAGGTAAGATATATTTATAGAGAGTCTAATTCCCTCTGTTAATATTTGGAAAACAATTCTAGATAGTCCTACCGTCTCGCTAAAATAGTAACTTCACATTAGAATTTTCTAGATACCCTCTCACTTATATAGGCCTAGTAACTTCACATGCAGAATTTTCAATAAAACTTAATCGCATTTAAAACGCCGGACAGTTAGTGTAGCAGTGCACCAGACTGTAATCCAGGGCTGCGTCGAGTCAGAAAGATTCCTATTAAGAACAATATCCGGTTTCCAAGGGAACGGAATCTGGTGGTCAATCTGACTGTTATGCCAAGATCCAGTCCAACGCCGTCCACGCTGTGCAGTGCAGAGACCGTATACATGTAGTGAGGATCCGTCTACCTGCCAGGTATCCGTTAATTGGCTTCAACTGAGCCGGAGATTGCTTCGATGATTCTGCGCTGAACAGTTCATCCATCCTCTGACAATCATGTTATCTCGTCCGCTGGTGCACGTGTGCGGTTCACGAGGTGAGACAGAGAAATTCATGGAATAGCAATTATTATCATTTTTGGACAGATCATGCATCAAAGTTATCCGCTATAAGTTATTAAAACAAATATTCTTGCTGCTATTGTTATTGTTATTGTTATTGTTATTATCATCATCATCATCATCATCATCATCATCATCATCATCATCATCATCTTCATCATCGTCATCGTCATCGTCATCGTCATCGTCATCGTCATCGTCGTCGTCGTCGTCGTCGTCGTCGTCGTCGTCGTCGTCGTCGTCGTCGTCGTCGTCTCTACTATTGTCATTATTATTAGGCTATCGTTGCTATAGATAGTGTTATTTAACTTTATTATTATTTAACAAGTTAGAGCCATCAAGGATCCATAGGCATTGAGGAAAAACTTGCCTTTATAAGGAGCAGCGGAATTGTCAAGCCTCGTCTTCATAATTCGATTTCAATCAAGTTATAGCTATTATAATAGGCTATTATAATAGGCTATAGGGGGCCTAAGCTTAATTATCACGAATTACGTGGATAGCAAACGAGTTGTTGTAGAAGACTGCTGCTGTCTACAAAGACGAAAATTAATTAGCTTACTATTTATTGTTTAATTTCTTGTTGATTTGGGGTCTGATAAAGACATCAACAGCAAAACAGGAGCAAAGCATTGATACTCGTTGACAACATAAACACAATAATATTGCATAATAATATTGCACGTATACGAAGTCGTTAAAAGCTGCCATGGAATATGAACCAATAGTGCAATAAATCAATTATAAAAAGATCGTGATTTCCAGACGTTAACTTTATCTTTGCCTGTCGGACAGAGGACGTGAGGCCAAAACCGAGGACATGACCTCCTTTTCGCAGACGTCTGGTAACCCTAGTCTAGCTGTCCTTCCCTCTGTCTTCAACTTAGCATTTAGGCCTATGGATTAATTATTTTAGACTTACACCACAGCAGCTGAAAAACCAAGGAACGATTCGCCGCCTTTGCAAGTCAGCTGTTTATCTTCAGTCTTCTGTCTTTAACTAATTCATCTGAATATCTTCATGAGCAAATATATCGGGTGGTTCGGGTTCGACATAAACCATGCGGACATCTTTCTTTCAGCAGACGATGTTAGAAAACAAAACCTCTGCTACATGTATATACATTGTATGCCGCCACCGAATTTAACCTCTAAACAGAATCTTTAAATAGATAGGCCTAATCTGGAAAAACTAGAGTCAATTTCTCTTGCCTATAGGCCATATATCTAAACATGTCAATTATCTTGCGTATCTAAATAGGGCCTACGGTGCGTGTAGGTCTACCCTATGCTCTTATCGTGCACATGTCTTTTTAAATTTTGTAGAATGGTAAATTTTGCCGATATTGGCCTATATACCCCAAGTCTGGACAGTTGGACTATGGAACTTTAAGTTTCCACAACGTTGAGAATAATTTGTAAATGTGCTATTTAATCAGATACGTACACGATTGTACGTCAACGCGAAAGTTATATAGGGTATATGTAGGTTAATTTATTGTATTACAATTTACAAAGCGCTTCTCGTAGCAACAGACGCTCAGACGTAATATTTATACATGTAGTACATGTACATCTACCCATATAGGCAATACATGCTTAATAGATGCATAGGCCCTACGCATAGCTATTATGAAACTTGTTCATTAATAGCTGCATCGATGATTCTGCATAGCTTAGGGCCTATGTACATGTATAGGCTAAGGGCTAAAACTCCCGAGTTTCGCTATCTGCCGCAACGTCAAAGAAAAACCTTAAACAGAAACAAAATTACTTTAAGTGACGGTGTAGACACAGCTATTTGGCACTTGAAGCTCTAATTAGGAGACTGTTGAAGTAACTTAAGCTGGTACTGATAATGGTTACTGGTCATTGAAGGCTGTGACGGGACCGTGACACTTGTTTATGTAAGCAGTTCATAGCGAACGTTGCCGTTTACCAATTAATTATATGCTCCGGGTTTAAAAACTCCCATCTCTAGTAAACGAGAAAGAATCCATGTTCACATAAAAAGTCTCATCTTGACTTGGACGCCGAAAAGTCTGCGACTTCGAAGTTCAGTTTTAATTTAATCCAGTGATTTCTATAGCGCCGTCATCATGGGCAAGACACCAAACGAAGTATTATGTACAGTGTAATGTAAGAAATTGGTCCTGGACATGACGTTAAACTGCATCCATCCTCCGCCACAGGGAACCAACAATGTCTCTGTGCCGGTCCTAAGCCCGGACAAAGGAGGAAGGTTTGCCAGATGGGTGGAGATACACTGGCAGAAAAAGACCAAGACCATAGAAATCCGCAAAAACCACGACACAGGTGACATAGCGACCCAGATGCTTCAAGGTGTCATGATGTGGAGCATACATGCACATGCACAGGCCGGTCAGGACAGACCGGTGGAGAGAGTCGAAGGAGAGAGCATACGTGGGCCACATACGGGCATTGACCCAGGTTGTCCTTCGTAGAAGTTCGTACCTCTCTCCCAATATTCTCTTCAATCGGACAAGGTGGTCTAGCAGCTCCAAGATGTTAATGGTATGGAGCGGACCTACTGACCGGACCGGTTGAAGCTGGGAAGCATGATGCGAGACAGACTCAGACAGAGAGTGGCGTCGGACACCTACGGGTTGTTAACCCACGGATAACGATGATGATGATGAATGTAAGAAATGTAATAATGATCGTAAGTCGCTTTAAGTGAAATCGTAGCACATACATGTAATTATACGTCGTGTTAGAATGCTGAATACAACTATAGATAAGAAGAAGAAGAAGATTAGCAGTTCCTTAAGCTAGTCGTGAGTCAATTTGAAATGCTAGCGACTGTGTTTCCTTACCCTCAGCATGCCAGGGCGTGGCCAGTCCTCTCACCGTCCTGGAGAAGTATTATGTACAGTGTAATGTAAGAAATGTAATAATGATCGTAAGTCACTTTAAGTGAAATCGTTGCACAAATACGTCGTGTTAGAATGCTGAATACAACTATAGATAAGAAGAAGAAGATTAGCAGTTCCTTAAGCTAGTCGTGAGTCAATTTGAAATGCTATAGCGACTGTGTTTCCTTACCCTCAGCATGCCAGGGCGTGGCCAGTCCTCTCACACCCCGTCTCATCGTCCTGGAGAAGAAGGGAGAGACAGACAGACAGACAGAGACAGACAGACAGACACAGACAGACAGACAGACAGACAGACAGGCAAATAGATAGACAGAGAAACAGAGACACAGACACAGAGAGAGACTGAGACATAGACAGAGACAGAGAGAGCTAATCAGAGTACTCTTTAATGGCTTAGATGTCCAGGTGTGCTGGAAGTTGGAAGAGCAGAAACACAAAAAAACAGAATTTGCCATTATTCTTTTGCTGTGGCTGGGTTGGGAGCGCTCCTCAGTAGGTTCACTGTAGGGGCGCAAAATATGTCCATAGAATGAATGAATGAATGAGTAAATAAATAAATAAATAAATAAATGAATGAATGAATGAATGAGTAATTGAACGAATGAATGAATGAATGAATGAACGAACGAATGAATGAATGAACGAATGAAGGAATTAAACTGGAATCCGCAAACTTCGCACAGCAGGAGGCATGCTCCTAACCGACTGGTCACCACTCAGAATGGATCTGCAGGGTAGAAAATTAATGAAGATCATGTCGTCTTTAGATGAATTTTTTATCTCGTGTCTTCATGCATTTTAAATCACCCAGCAAGAAAATATTATCCACCTAAAGGTCAACGTTTTTAATATCCTCCACCTATAAGTTAATGCAGCACTCATCGTTTGCACAGTTGATGAATCGATGATGATGCAGTGATAATAAAACAGACCTCAGACTCCTACCACCCATCTCCTTAATCGCCTCATTCACCTGCTCTTTGTTTTTATGATTTCATCATCGTTTGCACAGTTGATGACGCAGTGAGGTGGGGGGGGACACTAAAACCGACCTCAGACTCCTCCTACCCATCTCCATAATCGCCTCATTCACCTGCTCTTTGTTTTTATTATTCCATCGATTCTTAGTCTTTTATGTTTCCACCTGCTCGTTTTTTGATGACGAACCCGTTGACGAAATTGCAGCGACGTGTCTCGTGATTGCGTTGCGTCAACGGTCTATGATATAATACAAACGCGAAACATTATATGATAAAGCCTTGCATTATTGTATGCATACACAACACATTCATGACTTGTGTATATATACACTAGTT
>OX243816.1:42723863-42751363 GCA_945859605.1 Lumbricus rubellus | reverse complement strand
ATATAGGCCTATGTATAAATACTGGAAGAATTATCATTCATCCATTCATTCGTTATTCATCCATCTATCAGCTCATCAAGCAATTATTCATTACATGAATTATAATAATTATAAGTGAGCTAATTAGTCGGGGGAGGGGAGCATGGACAGTCAACGCTACCATTCACCAATATATCCATTCCCATTCATTCATCCACTCATTCATTCATCCACTCATTCATTCATCCACTCATTCATTCATCCACTCATTCATACATCCACTCATTCATACATCCGAACATCCACGAATCCACCCATCTATCCATCCTTAATCCCGTCCGTCCGTCCATCTATTCTTCATTCATCTCACCATCTACCCATCTGCCCATCTATCCACCCAGCCGTCCATACATCCAACCATCCATCCAACCACCCATCCATCCGTCCGTCCATCCATCCATCCTTCCATCCATCCATCCAACCATCCATTCATCCATTCATCCATCCAACCATCCTTCCATCCATCCACCCATCCATCCTTCCATCCATCCAACCATCCATCCATCCATCCATACAAACATACCCAATTATATTTACAAATTATGAATATTCCTTCATGATGTTTCTTTGCATGAATGTCTGTATTTGCATACAAAATATTACGATTCTGACGCACATCTCGTCTGACCTCTCGCAAAAAAGTCTTTCTTCGCACGACACACTTCCGGTCTCGCGCGGCCATCGATGATCTGCGCTGGAAGAGGTGACGCCCTGCACTAGCGCCACCTATCAGTCGACGGAGGAGGAGGAGGAGGAGGAGGACTTTCTCGATGTTGGCCCTCAAGTGTCGACCTCAATATCTGTCCATAAATACACAATGGAGCACATGAGCAATGAGCACGTTTACTTACACGCACATGATAAATATATATATATATATATATAATATTGTATATATATACATGTATAATTGTATATTATGTATATTATTAATGTTTGCATGTCCTATATGCATACTGTGAAATATAATAGATGCAATAACAGTGTCATTATTATACATAATTTATAGGCTGATATTATTGTGGAAAACATACAGATGATTTACAGTGCATTTACAAAATTATATTAGATGATACGTATTGTATTGTACCCGTGTGCGTGTGCGTGTGCGTGCCGTGTGTGTGTGTGTG
The DNA here is from genome assembly GCA_945859605.1 of Lumbricus rubellus. Classification (NCBI taxonomy): domain Eukaryota; kingdom Metazoa; phylum Annelida; class Clitellata; order Crassiclitellata; family Lumbricidae; genus Lumbricus; species Lumbricus rubellus. The sequence goes on along the minus strand of OX243816.1, from coordinate 42,750,194 downwards.
TGTGTGTGTGTGTGTGTGTGTGTTTGTGTGCATGATATATAGTTATATGATGGACTTAATGTACGTATAATAATTATTTGTACTTTTTATATTTGTAGATATACTGCTAATGCATTTAATTACAACGTATATGCATGTATACATACTTGTCAGCCTATAATATATATATATCTATATGAATAACGTGCTTGCTATTGACACGTGCATACATTTTTGCATATGCATAGAGAGAGAGACAGACAGACAGAAAGACAGACAGAGACAGAGCGTGACAGAGAGTGACACATAGAGACATATAGAGACACACCGTATGGATTATGGAGACAGACAGACAGACAGACAGACAGACAGACAGACAGACAGAGACAGATACATACTATGAGAGACAGAGAAATACAGAGAGAAAGAGAGATAAGCCAGGCAGATAGAAAGACAGGCAGGCAGACAGACAGACAGACAGAAGACGTATATGATGCGGTTGGTGAGGTTGTTTTGATTCCTTGTAAATAGGGGGCTTTGTGTAATGATTTCTCTCGGTACAATAATTCAGCGCACGTATATAGGTTTCCTGTGAAGTAAGGCAGGGACGGCGGGAGGGGGTCCTGTTTTCGCATCTAGGGATTCTTGTCACGTATATATGGCGAAGAGACGTGGCATTGCATCATCATATATGAAATCGATCCCCGCAAGAGGGGAGTGAGGGGACATTGGAACCATTTCCAACATCCGAATTAAATGTTTTCAGCGACGTCACGACCACGTCGAAATCTCGTTCGAACTCTCGCATTGTCTCGCAGCACAGACGGTATACAAAGATGAAACATACCACACCGGAAAACAGGAAGTCACGTGATTTCTTGTGGTCGCTAGCGGATGTAGTCGCCTATTATACGAGAGAGCTACGTCCAATCGGTTATACGCACTCGATTTAAACGGAGAGCTCATCAAAACAGAGATGTTATGCATGGGGAGGAGGGAGAATCGTCCTACTTTTGACATACGCTTCATCATTGACGAAATCACACACATTCACATACATACAAACACTCACATACACAAACTCACACGGACGCACGCGCATGCGCACACTCACACATACACAAATTCACACTCAATCCCACATGCACATTCACACACACGCATGCACTCACACACAGGCGCGGACTCACTCACACACCCAGACGCATGCACATAAGCTACACACTGCACGCACACTCACACACAATTACGGACACACCCACACCAAACACACAAACGCACAAAACACGCAAATATGCGCTCTCAACACGCACAAGCACTCTCACATACACACACACACACACACACACACACACACACAATTTGACACAAACACACACACACAAACACGCACACACACACAAGCCGTGCATTAGCGAAGTGAACGCGTTCTTGGAAAATGATTGCCTGAGTATATTATTCATTTTATGGGTTGCGCGAATCCCCATTGTGCACGCGGTGATTTGACGTGTGAATTGTTCATTTCGTTGGGATATAAATAAAGTCGACTATTACTAGGACAAATAATGCTTCTAGCATTATAATTATAGTGGATGGCTTGATGGGACTGCTTGGGGAGTTTTGTATGGGATTCAAACAGTGAAGAGCTCAACTCGTGTCGTATGAAATCACGATTTATATTATAATCGACTTAAACGTACACATAATAGCAATTAATATGCCAAAAAAGCCGCAGTTAAATTTTCTTGTTGCTATAGGCTATAGGACACGTTAACATTACTTCGGTAAGTTAGCGCAGAGTAGATTTCTTGAAGAGGCGCTATATAAATACCAGGAATGAATGAATGAAGATGAACGGCCCAAAGGTACGCCGTATACGCAGAGAAATGGGCATTGAGGCAAACAAAAATGGGGATGCGGAGACTCCGGAGAGTGGGGAGAGAGACACACAGACAGGAAGAGAGCGTAAACTGGGTATACATAATAATAATACAAGCCATGCATGGCAGCTATTGGATGAGCAGAAATTATTACATACCGTCTGCTAGGTTCATTTGACGAGACTGACAATGACAATGATATAATTTATAATATGCCACATTGCTCGCAATAACAGGACATCACCGGATGACAATAAATCTATTCAGCCTCAAAGATGTCATTGTCACTTGCGACAAAAAATCCGCCGTCTGTCATTTTCAGCGATCAGTTTTTCCAATTAAAGCGCATCATCATTGACTACAAAGTCTCTGTCGTGACAGTGTCGTCTGTCATCATCAAAATAATTATTATCAGCTGCTTCTAATGAGACAATGTCGTTGCGATGTAATCGTAATCGGAATCGTAATCTCAAACTTCTAAAGCGCCACTCGAAAGCCAAGCGCAGGGCACCAGCTTATTCACGAGCGCTGCGTTGAGTCAAAAGGTGTTCTGTATAAGTCCATTTTACATAGGATAAGATGGGGCGGAGCAGGTACTAAGGCGGCTGTCGCCTGTGTCATGAATGGACGGGTGAAGGATCGGATGAGACAGGGTAAGTGTTCTTTAAAAGGTGCGACTTCAATTTTGAATGGAGAGCCCACAGGTGTGGTGGATAGAGGAGTCTGAGGAAGGTGATGGTGTGTGATTAGAAACTGTAGCTATAGTGTATAGATGTATATTGTATACAGTGAAGCAAATAACAATACAATGTATATGGATAGATCGAAATTGATTAGCAATAGATTAGTCGCAAGTATACTATTTGTCCGTCCGTCCATCCATCCATCCATCCATCCATCCATCCATCCATCCATCCATCCATCCATCCATCCATCTATCTATCTGCATGACACGGTATGTATGTATACATGTATACACTTGTACAGAACGTATGTATGTATGCATGTATGTATGTGTGCATGTATGTATGTATGCATGCTGGTATGTGTGTAATACTGTGTATGTATGTGTGTACGTAGGCGGCACTCAGACTGTTTTAATAGATGGATCAATACGTGTGTAATATATATATATATATATATATATATATATATATATATATATCGACGATGAAATTAATGGCGGACATCCACTTTCACCAACTGAGTGCATAACCTATCGACAATATCTGTTACGATAGACACTTATTCATTAGAGTACTCAGTATACGTGGTCCATTACGGTGCATGTATGATGTATGCATGTGATGGGCAGGTTACTCGGAATGGGAATTATGCAGGTGGCTGTCCGTGTAAGAGAGAAATGGACCACGTCAATGCATCTATGTACATGTACATGTATGTACACTGTATGTATAGTTTGTATGCACTATACAGTTATGCAGTTGTGTCTGTATTACGCACGTACCGTATCATATCGTAGCTAGAAATTTGTATAGCGCTTCTTGCAGCATACTATAGACTGTTCAGAGGCTCTTTCAGCACGGAACGGAAACGTCTTTAGAGAAAAAGAGGACGCGGGGGAAAGCCCATGGCAAAAGCTTTTCCCGATAAAGAGGGAAAGGCCATTCCATGTGGAGGGACCTATCACAGCAAAAACTGGGCTCGGAGTCAAGGCATACCGTGCATCGGGGACAAAGAGGTCAAGACGGTATATATGTGAAGCAGAACAAAAGTTATACCGCCTTAGAGTGAGCCCACCCTCTGTTTTTTGACGATCTAAAAACGTAACGCAAGAAAAGTCACAAAAACGATTTTATTTGGGTGGGCTCACTAAAAGCGGTATAACGTTTGTGTTGTTTCATATTATATCGACGAAATTAGGCTATTGTACGTAGATATGAATTATCTTTAAGCCCTTAAAATTTGATTTGAAAAATTCTTATTTTTGGCCAAGGCATTGGCAAAACATCGTAGGGGATTACTTTTTTATGGCCCACCCTGCATGTACGTACGTACGTACGTACGTACGTACGTACACGGAATCCATTCATCCATTTATCCATCCATTTATCCATCCATCATCAATCCATTCTTCGTTCATTCATCGGATAGAACCATTCATTCGTCGATGCATTCGTCCATCTAATTTTTATTGTTCGTCTGCAAAGAGTCTTGACCCCATTGACCCACTCCCTGCTGCTGCTGCTGCTGCTGCAGGACCATTCAGAAGAGCGCGCCAAGTGCGTGTCAACAAGTACATGTATATTCTATATTATATGCCGCTCAATGAAAAAGGCTTTCTTGGCGGATTTTCAGCGACAGTTTCTATACATGTACATTGTACATCAAATGAATTGCTGGACGAATAAGCTTAGAAGAACAGACACAACTTCACCAAACGCATACGCTTTCTGTCTGTCTGTCTGTATGTATGTGTGTCTGAACGTTCAGTTTACCTGTAAAACTGCAGATGCGTTTGCGTGCAGACACTGTAAGATGGGATTTAAATATCATCCAACAATCTTGTATTATCTGCGCACAAAGCATGCTTTTTTGTCAGCAGCATAGGTGGGTTTTTAAAAATTAATCGTCATAATCGTCATCGGCCTTGGATTTCACGTACATTTTTTGTATTGAAACACCTATGCGACAATCCATGGTTACAGAACGGGTCAGATTCAGAACAATGATGACTGAAGTGAAACACGACAAGATATTGGCGATGCTTTTATACTTTTGCTTTGAAAACACCAACGAATAATAGCAGAACTTTGAATGTAATAAACGATGAGGGTTTGCTAAGCCGCGTTGCTGTTTTATCAAGATTCTTATAATTAATCGAAAGGTCATTCGCGATTACAGTTTTTAATCGTTTTTAATCGTTGGCAGCCATATTACATGTATATAAACTATAGCTGTGCCCGGCCACGCGCTGCTGTGGCTGAAAAAAACGTCTATCCCCTCCCCCTTCCCTCCCCCTCCCTCTACCCCTCCCCTCTCCCTCCCTCTACCCCTCCCCTCTCTCTCCCTCTACCCCTCCCCTTCCCCCTCCCTATACACAATTATAGGCCTACATATATGATCAATGCAAGCATACGTGCATTATACTGTGAGTGAAAACACGATGTAAACCACATGTGTTCAACTCACCCTCCGATCTCTGACCTCTTGACCTTTCGATTGCGAACCATGCATGCATATATACATCAGGTCGATTGTTTTCTGGCTTTTGTTTAAAGCCGATGGATGATGATGGCGTCTGATTTTCGCGGGTATAAGTCGTCTCTGTCAGCCTCCGGAAAATCGGATGGATGGAGGATGCAGAGGGTGCTATATAGACAATCTGGTCATTATCGACGTATTATCAAAGAAAAACAGAGAGAGGAAGGGAGACAGACAGACAGAGACAGAGCCAGAGACAGAAGAGACAGACAGAGAGAAAGACAGACAGAGACAAAGACAAAGACAGACAGACAGAGAGAGACAGAGAGACAGAGACAGACAGAGAGAGAGACAGAGACAGAGAGAGAGACAGAGAGAGAGAGAGAAAGTGAGAGTGCACGAGAGAGCTCAACAGAACAGATAGAAAGAGTAGGAAGAGACAGAAAGATCAACAAAGAGAGACAGAAGCAAAGGAAGATATTGTGCGATATCGAGTGAGACAGAGAACAAGAAAGACAGACAGACAGACAGACAGACAGACAGACAGACAGACAGACAGACAGACAGACAGATAGACAGAGATGGAGAAGGGGATTGATTTAGAGACGGCGCCCGGCAATTGAAGAAAGAAAGGATCCACTTGAAGAAACCCTCATCCACCATCGTCTTCACTTCTTCCTTCAAAATGTCTTCATAATAATCTTCGTCTCTTTGCATAATACGCTGCAGATGTTAGAATCCATAACATAACTAATCTATATGCATGCGTTTACATGTAACTGTCTGCCTGTCTCTCTCTCTGTCTCTCTGTGTCTGCCTGCCTGTCTCTGCCTGTTTGTCTGTCTCTGTCTCTACGTGTATCTTTGTCTCTGTCACTCTCTGTCTCTGTCTCTCTGTCTCTATGTATGTCTCTCTGCCTGTCTGTCTGTCTTTTTCTATCTCTCTGTCTATGTCTCTCTCTGTCTGTCTCTGTTTCCCTGTCTGCCTATTTCTGTCTCCGTCTCTGTCTATCTTCCTTTCAGTCTGTCTGCCTTTCGGTCTGTCTCTGCCTAAAACACGCTGCAGCTATTTTTTTCTCTCTCTGTCTGTATGTTCTCATAAATATCAGTAAAACTTACTGGTTCACAGAGCGCACCATACCTTGTCCGACATGCGCACTGAATGTTTATTTTTACTGCAAACCATATCTCTATGATTGAACATATCTCTATGGTTCAAGCCATGCATTTAAAGCGTAGCAGATATCGCCTTCTGCTTTTCTAAGTGATATAAACATGGAACATATGATCAGATTTAGACAATATCGTATTACAGATAAACTACATAATAATTATTATGTATAGTACACGAAACGCAATGTCTGGCTTTATGAGCGTATTATCAAGACGGTTGATATAGCGCCTTTAAAGTACCTTGTATGTATAACATGGATCAAGGGCACCGAATATATTATATATATATATATATATATATATATATATATATATATATATATAAGTATCTATTATAGGCCTATCTTGGTAATAATTTTATGTAAAGACTTTTCCCCTCTTATCTGAGCATAATTTTTTTAATAGCGCTCTTGGGAAACGTTCATTTATATTATATCCAGAGAGGCTGAATGGTTAGATGAATGGATGGATGAATGGATAGATGAATGGATGGATGAAGGATGGATGGATGGATGGAAGAATAAATGGATGGATGAATGGATTGATGGATGAATGGATGGATGGATGAATAGATGGATGCACGCAGGCATGCACGAATGGCTACAATACTGCAAGGTCTAGATTTGCACAAGTATACGGCCTACCGGTATGCAGTATGCATGGAGATAGTTTGACGGATTGTCAGATAAATAAACAAATTATGGACGGATAAATAGATATAGTATCATTGCTAGTACACGCATCGCACGTGCATAACACTTGATCACAGACGTTATATATATAAAATTATATATGAAATTATATACATAAAATTATATATATAGACCTATTATACTGTATAAAGATAGTGCCACATGGCATAGTCCATGCTGTCGGGTCTTCATGAACCCAGTTCAATGCAATAGTTTTGTCGCTGCATTAAACATAAGTTGTTTCAGTCTGCAACATCTATTCATCTTTCCTTCCTCCTCCCTTCCTTCCTCTTCCTCCTCTCTTCCTCTTCCTTTCCTTCCTCTTCCTCTTCCTCTCCTCTTCCTTTCCTTCCTCTTCTTTTCCTTCCTCTTCCTTCCTCGTCCTCTCCTTCCTCTTCCCTTCCTTCCTCTTCCTTTCCTTTCTCTTCCTTTCCTTCCTCTTCCTCCTCTCTTCCCTTCTCTTCCCGCCTTCCTCTTCCTCTTCCTCTTCCTCTCCTCCTCTCTTCCCTTCCCGCTTTCCTCCTCTGCCTGGATGCATTCAGTGCAGAGAATCGCGTCGGGCGATACTTCGTATTGACATCTGGCGCCGCGTTATAAGTCGACTTCGCTCAGCGACTGAACCGAGCACTGCTGCTGCTGAGTGCGTCCAAGCGCTTCCAGGACTTTACGATTGAGAGTCATCGCTTAGTTGCGTCCAGCGCTTCGTGCGTCTGCATATTACGTTTGCGATGAAACGTCGCATGTGTGCTGCCGAGTCGCAGACTTCTTTGGTATGCTTTTAAAGTCTTATTATATCTTATTGGTTAAATAAGTGATGACGACGTTGCTTTATGTAGTGACTGCTTCTCGGGTCGCATTATTGTAATCGCCGTTGTCGTTGTAATTGAAAAATTATGTTGCGCCATTTTTTTAATATAAAAACTGCTCAGCGCTAATCGAGTTTTTCATGTTTTGGTAATGATGTTGCGGTTGATCAGCATGATGTAGGATAGAAAATGAATTATTTTTATTATTACCATTATTATTATTATTATTAATTTATTTAGCGCCACCATCTAATGACCAATCAGCGCTAGATAAAATGTATGCTCAAGTTTTGCTCCGATATTTTTGCAAGAGTGCGCAGAAGAAAATGTTCACGGTTGAACTTTATTTAACAAGAGCTTGAAAAATGCAAGGCAGGACATGAAGAATGTGATTATTTTTTGTAGAGATTTCTAAATGTAAATTTTCTACTTTCACGTAGTGTATCATTAGTTATATTAGTGCCTTAGTTGCTAAATTTGTATAAAAAACAAGAGGTTCGTAGTTAAAAATAGGCGTCGTTTTTTATGGGGCAATTGTTCCTTCCCCTAATCCCTATGCGGGCGCCCATGGACCGTATATACACAACAACTGTTACAGTCATAAGGACCTGTTCTCTTTGCCCTAAAATGCGATTGCTCGTTTGTTCCGTGTGTCAGTAACCGAGTCTTGTTTTCTCGGATAATACGTCTGTGTAGCGTCTTTCAAATAAGACGTGGAACGCATTTGAAATGGAGTTCCGAGCAGACTCCGAACCCGCCCAGAGGTAATTAAGTTATGACTCGGAGCGGACGGAGCGGAATGAGAAATGAGCTTGAAGATGTTGCAGGGCTGTTCAATATATATTCTGTTGGCAAATAATATATACGGACATAGAAAGAACATGGACATTTCCATACATTTGACTTAGGATATATTACATGCAAAAGGATAAGTCACAGTGAACATATTATACTTGAAAGTACATGAAGTATATTCTAGAAACTATACTGAAATCTGATTCATATTGCCGTGGGTGTGCTGGAAGCACCTCTGAGTAGGGTTCTTGAAGGGGCAATTTGTAAATTAGTGAAATGCATGATTGAATGTTATTGCATAAAGTAGATTTTAAACCGCCACCATCATCACACATCACCATCACCATACCACCACCAGCACCACCAGCACCACCACCACCATCATCATCATCATCATCATCATCATCATCACCACCACCATACCACCACCACCACCACCACCATCATCACCCATCGCCACGACCTCCACCACCACCACCTCCACCACTAACCACCTCTAATCAACACCGCAACTAACACCACCACCGTTTAATCCTTATCCGCTCAATCCTATATGGCAATCCATCTAATCTTACCCCAATCCATGCGATCATATCCTACGATTCACCCTAATGTCGGTCCTCCAGGCTCTCTCTCCTCTCATCGTAACCCTCCGTGGCAGCTTAGACTTTACGATGACGGTCTTAGTGGGTCTCAGTGGTCCGAGACCATAAAATTATATACACCCGACAGCTAGACGTATACCCGCTTTGAAAAGCTATTTATGTGCGTCGTGTGCTGTGATAGTCTCCTGAGACTGTTAACCAATTAGCAGAGAAAATGGATTTCTTGCGGCGTATACTATCCATCCTTCATCCATCCTTCCATCCATTCGTCCAACCTCCTTCCATCCATCCCTCCATCATTCCATTTGTGAGTATATATAAGGAAGAGGAGGAGGAGGAGGAGGAAGAGGAGGAGGAGGAGGAGGAGTGGGAGGAAGCTATCATTGGACGCGTTTTTCTTCTGCCGCGATTGCTGTGATATCTCGATGTCTGTCTTGATTATTATTCTTTCATTCGTCGCCATTTCTGTCTGTCGCATGCAATTGCTTCGCTTTTGTCCTGAAGTCTGTTCTCTGTATGTGTGTATGTATGTCAGTCTCTGACTTTGTCTGCTTATCTGTCTCTGTCTGTCTCTGTCTGTCTCTTGTCTCTTTATGTCTGTCTCTCTATCTCTCTGTCTTTTTCTGTCTCTGTCTGTCTGTCTGCCTGCCTGTCTGTCTGTATGTATAGTGACAGAGACAGACAGACATAAAGGTGTCTGTATCAATTGTCTCTTTTCTGTCTATCTGTCTTTGCCTCAGTCTCTGTCTCCGTCTCTGTTTCTACTGTCTGTCTGTCTACCTGTCTTTGACTCTGTCTGTCTGTCTGTCTGTCTGTCTGTCTGTCTCTCTCTTTCTCTGACTAGCCTCTCTTTGTTTTTGTCTCTGCCTCTCCATAGATGTCGAATGCTTCTCACGTCCCTAGTTTCTCTGGGTTTCAATTTTCGGTTGTGAGGTCTCGAGCGAGTGTGAATGGAAAAGAGGAGGGTTGGCGAGTATAGGTTCTGTGAGACTGGGAACGGCTGTGCTGGAAAGGGTTCGATTATAAGGGGGAAGATGGGAAGAGTGGGTAATATGGCAGACGTGACCGGGTGCGAAAGTGTCCAGCACACGTACACGACCAAGGGAAACGTATACGAGAAAGGAACCAGATATACAGAGATATACAGAGGAAGATGCAGATATACGAAGAGATAGGAACGCAAACAATCATTGTTAGAGGACACTTAGAGGTAGACATACAAACAGATAGACAGATACGCACACAAAGATTGGTAGATGCAAACAATCAGATATATGTGGATATTATTATTATACACGCTTAGATAGACAGGCATATAGACAGACACCGAGAGATAGTGCCGGGTACAGAGCAACAGACGAATAAACCTAAAGGTAGACATACAGACAGATGCGGAGGATAGAATGAAAGAGGGAGGGAGTAAGGGATTAAAAAAGTTACAGTGAAGAGAAAGGTGGCAGCTGTTGTTGTAGACAGGACGTGGAAATGGAAGATTGTCCGCTTAATATATTTTAATCTAAACGATCAACTGGAGAAGGAAGAGAGGAAGGAAGGAAGAATGAATGGGAATAGGTGGTAAGGAATGATGGAAGGAAGAAGAAATGAATAGATGGATGGAAGGATGGATGGATGGATGGATGGATGGACGGAAGGATGGATGGATGGATGGACGGATGGACGGATGGATATATGGAAATGGAAAGCAGGAAATAAAAAGGTAAATAATGGACAGAAGTTGACCGGGACGGAAGGACCGATATGTATGGGTTGATGGGAGGAAGGATTGATGGGATGAAGGATGGAAAGATGAAAGGATTGATGGATGGAATGAAGAGATTTAAGATGTCAACAGCATAATATATATATATAATTATATATATATATATTATTTAAATCGTTTGCATCGCTAAAGCTTATGAAAAATAAAACGCATGTGCGACATGCATGCATGCATTTATTTGTTGATGTTTTATATGTTTGTTCGAAATAATATGCATATATTTTAAATGTACAAAGCAGTCTTGTTATTTTTTGCCTTTCATGTACACCCTATGCGCTCCACATATTATGGTCATCCGACTAACTAATCTGTATAAGTATAGGCCCAAATAATAATAATAATAATAATAATAATAATAATAATAATAATAATAATAATAATAATAATAATAATAATAATAATAATATTAATAATAATAATAATATTAATAATAATAATAATAATAATAATAATAATAATAATAATAATAATAATAATAATAATAATAATAATAATAATAATAAAGAGCCACCAGGACTACTTCGAACAGATGGTAGACGACCAGACGGCCTTACCATGATTCCATGGCGTGCGGGTCGTCATCTTGTGTGGGATGCGACAGTGGTAGACACTCTTGCACCATCATATATCCAGGCCACGGCTTCGACGGCGGGCGCGGCTGCCGAGATTGCAACGGAGAGGAAAAATACTAAATACGCCGCTCTTGCAAACACTCACTTTTTTGTCCCTCTTGCCCTTGAGACTCTAGGTCCCATTTGTACTATTGGTCTCGACTTTTTATCAGATTTAGGCCGCATTCTATCATTGTCTTCCGGTGATCTGAGAGAGACCTGCTTTTTGCTGCAACGCCTCTCTATTACTGTCCAGCGCTTCAACTCGGTGGCCTTTCGAGGCACTTTGGCTGAGCCGAGGCCGGAAGACGTGTGACTGTAGCTGTAGCTTTTCTGTTTTTTTTGTGTGTTTCCTGTTGTTGATGTGTTTTCTTGAAGATATTAAAGGATAATAATAATAATAATAATAATAATAATAATAATAATATTAATATTAATAATAATAATGGTATTAATAGTAATAATGGTAATAATAAAAATAACAAGAGCAACATCAATAATAATAACATTAACAATAATTAGTCACTTCGTGGTCTTTTTGAATCAGTAGTATAGATATTATTCCATTGATCGTTGTTCATTGCTATCGTAAACTGTGGCGTCCTAATAAATCGAGAAAATTTCTGAAGTCAATTCATTGAAGCAATTCGCCAAAGCGTGTGGTGCATTCGCCGTGAAATTGGTGCTTTCATATGAATGCGGCAGCGGTCATATAAAGAAACGCAGTCGTTTCGCAATAATAATGGACACAAGAGATGCGCTATATAAAAAAGATATATTGACAAGGTTGAATGGAAACGGACAGAATGAGACAGATGCAGAAATACGGACGGAGAGGGTTAGTGAGACATGCAGAGGTGCATTGAGCATATAATCGTGCAGACTGAGAGAGAAGAACAAAGCCACCCAGGTGGATGAGAGAGACAGACAGACAGACAGACAGACAGACAGACAGACAGACAGACAGACAGACAGACAGACAGACAGACAGAGGCAGATATGCAGACAAAGCGAGGTACACGTATATAGAACAAGATATGCAGGCAGGCAGGCAGGAAGAACATATACAGAGAGTCAGAAAGAGACTGACAATTATACATGTAGGAAAGGAGATTGAACGAATTGAAGCAGAAGAGAAAAGAGGAATTCAACGACGGAAGAGAGAGACAGGAAGGCAGGAAGAAAGGAAGAGAGACGGGTTGGGAATACAAGGTCTTTAATTAAATGGAGAGATATATAAAGAGAGTGAGAGAGGTACATGTATACAAACAGACTGAGACAGACCGACAACGCTAGAGAGACAGAGACAGACAGAAGGTGGTCCAAGCATGGAACGACAAGGTCGATCGAAGCCGTATGGGGAGAGAGAGACATACAGACTGACAGAGACGGACAGACTGACAGAGACGGACAGAACGAAAGACACAGACGGAGACAGATGGAGAGACAGAGACAGAGAGTCAGAAACGCATGTGGTGTGAATGGGATAGGGAGTGTCGGATGAGGATGTCATGTATACTCGGTCGTAGGGGTGTGATTGACGGGCATTAATCGACTCTTAGAAGGCGACGGGAGGGAGGAATCTATCGACTGGAATACATGTATGATGTGGCAGATGAGGTCAGGATGATGAAGACGACGGCGACGACGACGACCAAGGCCATCATCATCATCTCATCATCATCATCTCATTGCCGATGCTGCGCCCTCTCATCAACGGGGATCAAGGGACAAACGACGGAGATGCAGAGGCTTAGAGGACGAGGAAGGGAAGGAGAGAGGGATGGAGGAAGGGAGGGATGGGGAGAGATGGAGGAAGGTAGAAGGAGGAGGAGAATGAGGAAGAGGAGGAGGAGGGGTAGGGGTGGTAGGAGGTGCTGGATGTGGAGAAAAGAACTAGTATCAGTATAGTATACGAGGTGTAATAAGGAATAAGGAGCTTAAAAGAAGCAGAAGGAGGAATGGCAGTAGTAGTAATAATAGGTGCTGGAGAAGGGGACGGAAGAGGAAGAGTAGTATAGTAGTAGGTGGAGGTGTTGTAGCATGGACGGAGTTAGAGGAGGAAGTGCATGGGGATGGAGGGGGATTTTGGAGGAGAATAAGCAGGAGTAGAAGGAGGAGGAGTAAAAGACGGATATGGAGGAAAGCTAGGAGTAGTATTATTGTAGGAACAGAAGCAGGAGTCGCAGGTATTGAAGAAGGTGATGGGTAGTTATAGTATGAATTATATTAGGAGGAGGTATTGAGGAAGGCGATGTATAGTAGGGGTAGTAGTAGAAGGATGAGGAGAAGGAGGAGGAGGAGGTGGGGAGGAGGAAGAGGAGTAGGTTAACGAGGGGGACGAGGGCCTGAATAGGATGAGGAGGAGTAGAAAGAGGAGGAGGTAAAATTGAAATAACATGGAAAGAATAAAAACTACCAATTTACTTTAGATTAGTTGGTCATTCGCCAATTTAACGAGGAATCGAGATCCTGAGTGTCCTGGCCACCACGTGACTCTATTGTCTTTAATTGCATTGTCTTCATCTGTCTGTTTCAGTCCGAAAGTGTATAAATTAAACCAACATGACGTCATCGTTCAGCAACGTCACATCCGGTGTTCATCCTCACCAGACGAACGCGACCGGAAACACGTGGACCTACGTCATGTCCGTTCACTGTCCAATGGCGTTGCTCGTCGACCGGACGCTGACTCCGCTCTGGTACGTCATCGGCCTCACCGGAAACACCATCTCGGCCAAGATCTGGTCCGATCGGCGCATGCGCAAGAACAATTCGTCCGCCGTCTACTTAGCCGCTCTCTCCATCTCCGACCTTGTCTTCCTCCTTCTTCACAGCCTCCAGGAGCTCAAGTACGCCTGGTGGGTGAACACGCTGGAAGTACCCATCGTCTGCGAGGGGTACTTCCTTCTGGTACTCGTCGCGCAGTACCTGTCGCCGGCGCTGGTACTTGGCTTCACCGTCGAGCGTTTCATTGCCGTCTGTCGCCCGTTCAGCAAGGAGACGTACTGCACGAGTTCGCGCGCTTTGAAGGTCGTCGGCTGCCTTGTGCTCGTCTGCTCGTCGCTGTGCGCCATCCAGGCTTACTTCTGGACGTACAATTCGGCGCTCGACGAGTGTCGCATTCGTGATGAGGTCACACTCGGTGGCGACACCTCGCTGTGGTCAGTGTGGACGTGGACAACGGAAATGGTCATCTTCCTTGTAGTGCCGTTGACCATACTCGCGTTCAACGTACTCGTCATACGCGAGGTTCGGCGAGTCACGAGCAGCGAGTTAAAAATAGCGCCGAAGCAGCAGGCGACACCTGGTGGTGGTGGTGGTGGGCGGAACCTGTACAGCGGTGGAGCGACAACCGCCATGTTGCTGTCGGTGTCGTTCTACGTCATCGTGACGACACTTCCGGCCACGCTCGTCTACGTCTTACACCAGGAGTTTCCGGAGGGCGACCTCACGTTGACGGACCGCGAGATCTCGCAGGACCCCGTGTGGCGAAGACATTTGGTTTACATCATGGCCAGAAAGATCGTCGAAGAGATCTGTCTCTCGCACTACGCCTGCAACGTTTTCCTGTACCTCGTGACCGGCGCACAGTTCCGCAAGTCCTTCCTCAACCTCTTCTGTCGCTATAGCAACGCGAAACGAGCCCGTAGCAACGACGAGAGAACCGTCGGGGGCACGGGAGGCGGAGCGGGCACCGTCGGGGTAACCGGCGCCGAGATTGTACGCCGCGAGAGCCGTTTGCCAGCGCCGGAACTTGCCGCACGGCTTTGACGTATATATCCTAGACCGGTAAAGATCGTCTGCTGTGCGAACGATTTCGGAAAAGGCGGGAAACGACTACACGTCTGCGTGACTATATCTTGTGCTACATAAATTATCTGGTTCTCATGGTCAAGTCTTGCATCCGGAGGAGATTTTTTCTAATTTTGCAATTTCCACTTCAC
Organism: Lumbricus rubellus; assembly: GCA_945859605.1. Lineage (NCBI taxonomy): Eukaryota > Metazoa > Annelida > Clitellata > Crassiclitellata > Lumbricidae > Lumbricus > Lumbricus rubellus. Next base: position 42,734,762 of record OX243816.1, on the reverse strand, counting down.
TGCAATGAAGCAAGATGGAATTTCGCAGTCCAACGCTACAACGTGGCGGAAATGATAATTCTATGCCCTGTTTATAAATAAGAAATTTTTCTTGAAACTTTCACCGACCCCACACCCTCCCCCGGATGACCACCCCTCCCACTGGCCTCCCAGTCCCCTGGATGATTGCCGTGGTATCAATACATATGTCAGGAGGATGCATCTTACGATTTGGCATGCAGGATTACCGGATTTTCTAGTAGCTACGAAAGCAACAAAATGGCCGTCGATAATAATTTTTATCGAACGGAAAGGAACGTCAAAAGGGCGGGAAAGAATCGAAGACTAACTATTCCATAATCGTCTGCAATCACTGCGCATGCGCTCTTCGAAGCATTCTTTGATGGTGGTTAGTGATCATTGTGGCAAGAACGTCGACGCCTCATTATTGCCCGCATGGTACATGATCAGTCACATTAGTTGTCTGACGTTTGCTTGAAAAAGCTTAAAGAAGCAAGCCGGTTGTTTCTGTATTTACCAGACATAAAATGTGAGGCGGTTTTAAAATAACAATGAAAATGGGGCAAAATCAAAACTAAGATTTTGGTTTGCGATGATAGTATACATTCATTCTTATTGAAATGAAAAATCACTTATCAAAAAATGGACAATCATTTGACAAAGTCACGATCGTTTGTATAATACAACTTCAAAATCTGACCGCATTAGTGTCTGTTAGTGTGAAAAACAACTTCTATTATTAATGTCAGACACCAATGTTGCCATGCTGTTGAAGGATGCATATTGTTGTCTCACGATCCGGCACACTTCTTGTGGCCTACACTATCATCATCACAATTACTACGCAGTTATTGATCAACACTACAATCAAACATCATGCAGCTATTGATATTCTTATGCATGGAAGGATCTTTTATACGGTTTCTGAATGAAAATGTTCTTCGATATTAGGTGCATCGATAAGCAAACGGTTGACACACATCGGTATCCATGACAACCGCACGCTGTACCCATAAGGCCCATCCATATTATTACGTAGGCTACGCTAAAAATTGCATACGTCCACACACACGCACACCTCCCCTTCTTTTGCAGCTCATATTCATTATTTTTGTGAAACCTACCCATGCGTATGTACATGTACAAATAAGCTTCATTCTCTACACCTTATAATAGTTAGATGTTGCATGGTTAAAGCCATCAATAAAACATTTATTCTATAGCAAAACAATAGCAATTATTTATTTTTGCTACGCATCACGTTTGCTATATCTACAATTTGTACACAGTATACTGTTATGTTGTTTACAGCTTATAGATCCGAACAGAATTTAATTATAATCTAATCAAATCCCATCGGACGATAGTCCTATAAAACTTATTATAATAGGATAATAGGATACAGAGTTATAAATAGGCTACAAATGTAGAAGTCTTATACTTAGATATTTATTTTACGTGCAGACATTTTGTCGAGGACCAACTCTACGGGTATACGCAATAGTAGTAGTAGGACGCAAGATCTCCTGAATCCGGTGGCCCTCCGACCCCGGCATATACGAAAATATTTGCAACCCCTATCCCCAAGTTTACTTCGGACATGAATAAAAAGTTCCGTTGTGATGCCATAACAACCATAGATAATTTACGCGTCTTATTTCAATTTCCGACAAAAACTACGAGTTGGCAGTAAGGAGTAGATGCGCCGAGGTCTGCTTATTAATAACAAGAATTACAAGAATGTCATTAGAATAATTTTTTCATGTTGTCATGCTTTATTGGATCATCTGAGACTCCGCAATAAAATTCTGTTAAAAATACGAGCACGTTTTACATCTATAATACTGTATACGTTGTAATTTAGAAAATACTAATGTAGATTGCGAGAAGCCAACTTTTTACATAAGCAGAGCATGATGATAGAAACTTAAGTTACAAGATGGAATGCGGTTATATAGGCCTATAGATGGGTACTATTCAATAAAAATGCCAGACGCCACACTTGCAAGTTCTGCAGTTTGCATGCATGCGTGACCAATTGATTATGCACACACTCAGCTACACAGTACACACACTCACATAATGAAATGTATATGGCCTAATGTAGGCCTAAACATAGACTATTATAGATCTATATGCATGTTTTGAGCATGAAAATTAATTATATATATACATGTATAATTGTATATATACATGTACATTAATAATTGAATTATATATAGGCTATATATATATATATATATGTATTAAGAAAGAAAGACAAATGATGGAATGTTCAGTTCTGTACATTTTGCAGCACAATTTTTTGTTTGGCGCAAAGGGAGCAAATGAAATTTATGATTAAGGCATTCCATCGGGACCCTTGTCCGTAACCGCGGGCTTATATTATGAGAGCGCCAAAGGAACGCAGGCTTTTATTACTGAATATCAAGGGCATGAATGGCGGGGCATAAATATGTTAGAACGGCGAATAATATTACAAAGGCAACATTCATAATATAAGAGGGAAACGCTTATAAACGTAAGATTCGAAGCAACTGCAGCAGGGAAGAAAAGGTAAAGTTATAGAAAGTGAAGAGGAATGAGAAGTGCGTTCTGAAGGGAAATGTGCGAAGAATTGCGCCATAAAAAATGAATATCTGCGTGTGCATATACGTATACAGAAACGCAGATATATATATATATATACATATACGAATGCATGTATATTATATGCAATTATTCATGCATATATAATTATATATACGTATATATAATTATATGTATATAGCAAAGACGGTGTTTTCGGAAGTTGCCGATTACGACATGCTACAAATCTCGAGATTTCAAAGAACAATGTGTAATAGGAATTCTCAAAGTGCAAGCGTGTATGCAATCATATGCATGCATGAAATGCAATGCATATATTCAATTTTGCAAAATGCATGTATGTATGCAGTTATGTATGTATGTATGTATGTATGTATGTATGTATGTATGTATGTATGTATGTATGTATGTATGTATGTATGTATGTATGTATGTATGTATGTATGTATGTATGTATGTGTGTGTGTATGTATGTATGTATGTATGTATGTATGTATGTATGTATGTATGTATGTATGTATGTATGTATGTATGTATGTATGTATGTATGTATGTATGTATGTATGTATGTATGTATGTATGTATGTATGTATGTATGTATGTATGTATGTATGTATGTATGTTAGTATGTATGTATGTATGTATGTATGTATGTATGTATGTATGTATGTATGTATGTATGTATGTATGTATGTAGGCCTATGTAAATATGCATGTACGTATGCGTGTAAGTACGTAGTATGTACATGTATGCAAGTATGTAGGGGTGCATAGGCATGTATTGTATGTCTATGTATGTAAATATGTACGTTGATGGAACTCATTGTTTCGACGCATATACCTCTACCTGAGACTCCTCATTAGCATGAAGTCGGAATCTAATGATTATGCAAATAGAGCAAGAGTCACCCTTTCCCGCCCCACCCCCACCCTCCAACTCCACCTCCACAGCTGACCAGCGGCAGTAGGCCTACACCTCTTTATCGCCCACGAAGGAACGACAGAGTTAGCGCTAAGAGTCAAATAGTCACTCAGGCATCAAACCCCACTTGGCATTGCTTAATATTTAACAGCCTTCTCGGCCGCAGCCTCCCCGCAGGAATATAATAAAACCGAGAAGTGTTTCATCTAGTCCGCTCCTCTCGGGGAATCAGTTTTTGGACCAGATTCTGGGGGCTATTGCTGAGGCGCTTCGAGCCTATAGCGTGGTGGAGAATGGGTTTGCAGAAGGGAATATGCCCCTCTCAATTTTAGATTTACTTTTAAATTCCACATTTCCCGAACAGGGCCCCACATTTATTAATCCGGCCCTGAACGGCAGAATAATATCTCACTCGTAGAGATGTGGCAGGGTTTTTTTTAGCGTGCAGTTCTACACAAAATGTGCAGTTCTAAATAGATATGTGGAGCTGTTTAGAAGCACTTCTGTGCAGTTAAAACTAGTAAAGGTAATTGTCTTCCAATTGGGAGTAATTTACCATGGAGGATGCGAAGAAGAAGAAGGGAATGTGCAGTTCTAAAAATTCCTTTTTAACAGCCTTGAGATGTAGTTTAAGTATCCGGGAATAGTCGGATTCGAACACATTTCAACAAGATGACGCTGCAGCTAAACGAGTTCGCGAAGCCATTGAGCTGCGGCTGACTCCTGATTGCTTGCCTCTCTTTGGTCGCCGAACTGCAGCCATGGATTTAAATCCCGTTGATGACAGGATTTGTGGAATAATGCATGAGGCGGCTAACAGGACAAAGACCAAGAACACGGAAGAACAACACGGCGAGCGAATCGCTAATGCCTCGGATGAATTTGATCACGTGCAAGCGTGGTTAACAATGCATGGTGCAGTTGGTGCTGGACAATGGCATATGCGTCTTGAGGATTGTTCTGAGGGAAAATTCGGATACTTCGAACACAAATTGTATTGTATTAAAACATTTATAAAGCGCCTCCTTTAATAGGGTGAACCTTTCAGAGGTGCTCCCAGTGCGCAAGGTCACGACTAGAGAAATTAGGTTTTGAGAATGTAAGATGAGGATTGCAAGCTAGAATTTGAGATCAAGCAGATGGGGACAACGTATTCCAAAGAGATAGGCTATTATCGAGGTAGAGGACCGGAACTGAGCCAGAGCTATTCAATGCTCGATGAAAATAAAAGCAAAGTGAAATTTGTAATTGACATTAACATTACAATTCAAGATAAAATTGAATCCTTTTAAATAGAAAAAAATTTGCTCACCGTTCTTATCGCATTTTGATACAAATAACTAAAATATGCCATAGTTACTGCATGTCATGAACTTTTATATTAAATTTTTAATTAGTATTCAGGATTAAAAAGTTTCTGCCGTGGAATTTTAAACAGGTCTATTTTAAATCCCCATTGTAATTCAACTGTTCAATTTTGATACACCAACTACGCCTAAAAGCTGAAATTGACGACAACAACCTAACATGAAATGGAAAATTTAAAGAAATGTGAAAATGTGAAAAGGTCTCATAAACGATTAGGCCTACATAATTTTCTAACATTTCCCAACTATTTCGCAGTAGGCCTACGTGTTGGTTTCACGGAGACTCACGCACTGTTGTGCACTGCGAGAGGCGCGATATAAATTTGTATATACAATGCAATATACAATATTGCAACTTTATTTTTTGTCAAGAACGTATTCCAGACTCTTAATCTCTTTTCCAAGCGAGTATGAGCTTTATGCCTACTACACAATATGCACAAGATATCAATTTTTCATACCCTAATATTCTGCATTTCAATGCACTATATAACACATACTACATGTATATTATAGTATAACTCTGAGCAATTCTTGTATGCGCAGTCTGAGATGATTTGTTCAAATGACCGCCGGTGTCAATTGCTCCGTGGAGGCCTCTCCACAATAAATCACCCTGACATGTGTTTCACAAACTTAAAAATCTCTTAAAAGACTGATGAGGTTGATGCTATTATAAAGATGTTCTCTAAAATGTCTATCGATGTATCATTTTCAAAGCCGAAAGTGTTAGAGATAGGCTACTCCTACAGTAAAAAGAAATACTGCAACAACTTTAGGCTACAATATTATATTATTACAAGCACAAGCCTGTAAAAATGTATTATTTAGCTCCCTATACTATGAACTTCACGAGTTTCGCTAGTAAAAGAAATAGGAAAGTAGCACCCTGCGATAAAAATTCATAAGAGAAATTATCATAATTATTATAAAGATTGTAATTTTATTACCTTTAACCTACATCTCACAAGCCATACTTGCTACTTCCAAGTGGAAGTTTCGATCAATTGGCTAATAGCAAAATGTTCTTCATAGTACATGCGACCCATGCTCATTTGCATGCCACGTCAATCATAAGTTTGATAATTAATTATTATTACGGAAAGATCAGTTTGCCGTTTGCAGGATAGACCACATCTAAATGGACATCGTGGACTCGATAATGGGGGGAGCTATATTTTTCGTATACAATTATATAGGGCAAACTTATAGTTCACCTTCAACTGTACAAAATAGTCCACATCCATTGTGTCATATTTATAAATTAATCTGTTTAGCGTTTCTGGCAGTGCACAGCAATCAGAATAATTCCCAGTGCATGGGGGGCCAGAGAAAGGGAAGTATTATAATAGACATTATTCCAACCGCACTCATTCCAACCACGTGAAATCTGTCTTTCACAGAAAGTGGTCCACATTAATTTTACGGAATTCATTGAACGTGACCACGCATTCTGTGTCTTAACAAAACGTATGAATGACAGCAGCATGAGCATTTGGGAATACTGTGAGCAGCAAAAGTAGGCCATGCTTTACACGAATGGATATTTATAGCCGTAGACTTTTCAAAGCAGAGCCTTCCACAGGTACAAAGAACTGGAAAATGGACCACGACCATTGAGTGGAGCGATAGACGATTAAACATGATTGATTTCCTTCCATTGTAACTTTGGAAAGTTTAAGAACACATGCAACACACATGTCTAATGTCGTAGAAGTCAACTCCGCAGCGATGTATTTGGAACCCCCAAAGAATTAATTACCAGTTTGGTACCGTATTTAAATACCTGTCTTTCTGTCTGTGAGTATATATGTATGAATATATACCGGTACATGTATGTATGCATGCATTTATGTACGCGTCTTTCTCTGCATGCCATATTATCAGTCAGTCAGTCAGTCAGTCAGTCAGTCAGTCAGTCAGTCAGTCAGTCAGTCAGTCAGTCAGTCAGTCTGTCAGTCTGTCTGTCTGTCTGTCTGTCTGTCTGTCTGTCTGTCTGTCTGCCTGTCTGTCTGTCTGTTAAACTCACCAATCCTTTGCATGTGACAGATTCATTGCACGCACATAGGCTAAACAGTCACTCAAATCCAAGGCATTCAAATACAGAACTGGTAATTACATGTAAATCCCTATGGTCTCAAAAACATACATAAATACATGGATACATATACATACAATACAATACAAACATACAATACATACATACATACATACATACATACATACATACAATACATACAATACATACAATACATACAATACATACATACAATACATACATACAATACATATATTCACATGTACATAAATATACGTACAGTCGTACATTCATGCGTGCATAGATCATGCATAGGACGGTGGTAGAGTCATAGTTTCTTGTCTGAGATACGATAGATAAATTACGAAACTGCACCGATGACGGATATCTGAGATGACAAACGTGATCAATATTTCTATCAATCAATCGGTGTCTCTAGTCTGATCGGACGGATTAGGTCGAAGGGGAAGAGCCCCTGGGTCGTCACGAGGGTCAACGGTGACCAATCCAACACGAAGACCCCCTCTCTCCCACCGATACCTATAAGCAATCCTCCATTCCATGACTCCGCTCCCCGGTCTCGTTTTTAAGTCACATGTCGTTCCATGATTTATTTGACAGAATTTTTCTTCGCTTTTCGTATCTCTTCGTCATCTTTTCTTCTTCTGCTTCATCGCCGTCTCTTATTTCTTCTTCTTCTTCTTCTTCTTCTTCTTCTTCTTCTTCTTCTTCTTCTTCTTCTTCTTCTTCTCCTCCTCCTCCTCCTCTTCTTCTTCTTCCTCCTCCTTCTTCTTTCTGTTTCTTCGTCTGTTTCTTCTTCTGCGTTTTCTCCTCTTCCTCTTCCTCTTCGAATTAGCAACTTCTACCACTTTCTCTTTAATATCTTCTCTCTGTCTCTTTCTCCTCCTTTTTCTTCTTCTGCTCTTTTTCTAATTCCTAAATTTCTATTACTTCCTCCTCATTGTTTTCTTCCTTCTCCTCCTCCTCCTTCTTCTGTTTCTGTTCCTCTTCTTATTCTTTCTCTTCCTCCTCCTCTTTATATGTTTTTCTCATCTTCTTTCTCTTACTCTTTTTCCTCCTCCACCTCCTCCTCCTCCTCCTTTTCTTCCTCTTCTACTTTAGTCTTCAGCTTCTTCTTCTAATTCACAAATGTTTTTCTTCATTCTTGCTCTTCGAGTCCTATACATACATTACATACACTGCTCCTCTTCACATCGTCACACATCTCCCATCCTTCGTTCAGCTAATCTGCCTCGTTTCCGGCTTCAGGGCCACCCTGGGTTAGCCTACCTGACTGCCTTGTAATACATCTGTCTGTCTGTATATCTCTCTGTCTGTCCGTCTATTTGTGCCAGTCGCTCGTCATCTTGCCTCTTCCCTTTAGCTGTCCATTGCAATTTGTCTGGTGGGATCAATAAATCTTCTGACCCTCTATGCTTTCTATAGCATTCCCTATCACTCTTTCTGCCCCTCACTGTCCCTGTGTCTGCCTACATAACCGTCTCTGTATCCGTCTCTGTCTTCCTGCTTGTGTCGCTGGCTATCTGTCCTCTGGGACAAATAGATTCTCAGTCGTAAAGAATTCCTTGAATGTAATTTCTCAGCATTGTCTCCGACGGAACCAGGCTGAATTGCACGTGAGCATCAGTCTACAGTGACAGCAATAAGACCAGCAGGTATTCAAGCAGACAGACAGACAGGCAGACAGACAGACAGACAGACAGAGCCACAGAGTAATAGTAAAGCAGACTGACATGAAGGCGGGTATACAGGCAGTGAATGGGCGGGCACACTGCAGACAGGCAAGCAGAACAAAGAAAGGAATAAAAGAGGTTCTGGCGTGCAGACAGAGGCCACGCTGTCATAGATCATGACCGGTTATTCGACCTGTGTCTGTTTTACTTTTGACCTGCCTTACGACCGACCAAAAACTCATTGCAATGTTTTTTATATCGTTTTTTACATTTAATTTATTCGACCGACTGAATAACCCTATTACCCCTGATGCAGCCTGCTGAAATTGTGTAGCTGGCGCTGCTACTGAATGTAGACAGACAAACAGACAGACAGGCAGACAGACAGACAGACAAACAAAGACAAGTTGGGTGCTGATAGCATGGGCGCTCGCAAAAATTCTTACAGGAGAGGGCAATAGAAAGAGGCTATGAATTTTTTTAGCAAGAGCTTGAAAAATGCAAGGCAGGAAATTAAGAACATGTGTTTCTAAAATGTAAATTTCTCAGTTTCACTTTCTGATTAGTATCATTGTGCTTTAGTGCTAAGAAATCTAATTCAAAAAAAATTTAGTTAAAAAGCAGGCCAAAATTTTCTAGAGGCATGTGCCCAATAACCCTGTATGGAGCTCATGGTGCACTAAAAACATTACGATTTCTTGTGAATTCGCAAGGTATTAGATCAGAATTATAAAGTCGGTTATAATAGGCTATAAATAAACGATCGGGAATAAATAAATAAATTTTGTACGGATTGCATGCTGATAAGCTGTGATCTAAAACAATGTCAGCGGATAATATTAGAGAATAATAGGAATGAACCTTTGTTCGTTTACAGTGATTTAATGTGCTTGACAAAGGGTTGTTGTTGTGAAGGCCAAGCACCGCAATAAGATTCGAACCCATTAACATTGGACATCGACGGCTGCACCATTACATCGTTGCCCTTTTGCTACGCACCTAAATGCAATGAATTATGGCAGAATGCAAAATGAGGATTTCAAATCAATCACATTTATAACACTTGTTTACTCTTATTATAGTTCCTGTAATTTATGGGTATCTATACCTCTCTTTGTCAGTCTGCCTATGTATTGTAGGTGTCTGTCCTCCTGTATGTGTGTGTCTGTCTGTCTGTGTGCTTGTAAATTTGTCTGTATGGTGCCTGTATTTGCCTGTCTCTTTCGCTGTCTGTGTGTCTGTCTGTCTCTGTCCTTTTAATGCGTGTATGTGTGTCAGTGTATGTCTGCATATAAAATTCTGTATGTGTATGTCAGTGTGTCATTATTGTCGGACAGTGTGTTTCGCAAGAGGCCATTTATATTCAATACGCACAATTTCAGATGTTGTTACAGATGGTCGTCTCTGGGAAGCTTGAAAGGTGCCATAAAATTCTGAGAGGTAGCCAACAATAAAAGTACGATTGTTCGTAAGTGTCACACCATTTATAAAAGCAACTAAAGTATGATTCTCGTATAATTTGCCAAACATTTTGCTTGTTTGCTTGTCTGCACTGCAGGGCTTTTTTAACGTGCAGTCGTACACAAAATGTGCAGTTCTAAATGGATTTTTGCAGTTGTAGAAGCACTTCTGTACTGTTAAAACTAGCAAAAAAGGTAATTGTCCTTCGATTGGAAGTAATTTACCATGGTTGATGGGAAAGGAAAGAATGAGTTGTGCAGTTCTAAAAATTCCTTTAAAACAGCCCTGCTAACAACTCGCGAATCCAACACTCTAACAATATAAAAAATTACAGAACGTCATCCTGCGACTAATCAAGGTGAATGCAACTAGGCCTATTTTCATGTCGATAATAATGTCGTTTGAATTCTGAGAAGTGGACATTTTAAGTTTGCCGCCATTTCTGATGCCTGTTGATGTTGGACCAAAGGCGAAGTTAAATAATATATATGCAAAATCATGCGGATTAGGCCTACTAATTCTAATCCAATGGAGGTTCTGAAAAATTATGTATCGCTAATTGAATAGACTATATACTAGCAATAAGAAATGTATGTCCTGACTCCTGAAAAATTATGTATCGCTAATTGAATAGACTATACTAGCAATAAGAAATTTATGTCCTGACTCCTGAAAAACTATGCATTGCTAATTGAATAGACTATACTAGCAATAAGAAATTTATGTCCTGACTCCTGAAAAATTATGTATCGCTAATTGAATAGACTATACTAGCAATAAGAAATTTATGTTGCGTGGGTGCTCGCGAGCGTGTATGTTTGTGAGACT
>OX243816.1:42658863-42721363 GCA_945859605.1 Lumbricus rubellus | reverse complement strand
GTAGACCTCCTAGCCTGTAGAAACTGGGAGATGACACGAGACAGACTCAGGCAAAGAGTGGCGTCGGACACCTAGCCACGATGACGATGACGATGACGATGACGATGACGATGATGATGATGATGATGATGATGATGATGATGATGATGATGATGATGATGATGATGATGATGATGATGATGATGATGATGATGATGATGATGATGATGATGATGATGATGATGATGATGATGATGATGATGATGATGATGATGATGATGATGATGATGATGATGATGATGATGATGATGATGTAACACAATAAATGTTACAAGTATATATCATAGTACCAATGTACATCAATGTAATAAGCATTTGGTGCAATAAATATATATTTGCATGTATGATGTGTATATATATATATATATATATATATGTATATATGATTTTATGGTGCATTATCGTCAACAGTTGCGTTACCATGTACGATACTTAAAACTAAAAGCGTTCAGATCAAAGTATAGGCTATAAAATAAAATTATTATGAAGGGGAAGTGAGTGAGATGTTAAGTAGATGAACAGTGGTTAAAGTAGATTGAGTGAGCACTGGGAAGGCCGAGGAAGAATTTTATAACGCATGGAATTCCATGCAGGGTTCCATATGCATGGTGAGCAGTGGGGGCGCTAGCGACGAATTTAGAGAGCAGTAGGAGCGCTGCCGTTGCCACGCATTCGCAGCCATTTAACACCTTGTTGATGAGGGATAGTTAAGCGGACTGACGAGGGTTGGAAATGATGATGATGATGATGATGATGATGATGATGATGATGATGATGTATTGGGGATGGTGAATATAGCAGAGTCACTGGCAGAGATAAAGCGCGCATCATGACAGGGAAGGAAAATTTTACTCTTATAGTTCAGCAATCAGCACGCACTGTCCTATTATACTTGAGCAAACACTCACTGTCAGTCTGTCGTCTGGACTAAAGTGGCGAAAATCACGTGTCCCAAAAAAGATGAATTACTGACGACAGTGCAAACAAATCTGAAGTCTGTACTTTCTGCGACTTTCGTGTCTAGAATTTGTGAGCCGCTTAGAAGACGCATTTGTTAAGGTCAGAACGCCTGAGCCCATCGCAGAGGCTTCTGTTTCTATAGGGCGGGCGCAACTAGAGCACGCGTGCAGTGAAAACAGGGGGATGAGAAATTATCTTAACTCACGTCGGGTGGGGGAGGCCCGAGAGAGCCGCGGAAGGCTTGCTTGGGAGGGAAAGGATAGGGATTGAGTCCTGTTGTTGTGGGGAGGGGAGGGTATATACTGTTAAACATGGTAGAAGGTTGGTTCTAATCAGGGCTTAAAGTGTGCCAGGACGGTCATGGACGGCGTCCAGGCACTTATTTTCGAGGCTGGACGCGTCCTGCCACTTATTTGGCCAGCACTGCCTGGACGGTCGTCCATGACTGCATGGACGGCGTCCATGCAAAAATGCGCTGGTCGCTGGGGCTCCGCCCCAGACCCGCTGCGGGAGCTTACGGTCAAGACAAAACCATTTTCTTTTACAATAAAATTTTTATTTTTATTGTTATCCTGGTAGCTTGCGACACTAAAAAACCACTTATTTTTGAAGTTTTCGCGACTCTATCGTTCACAAATAGCTGGCAAAAAGAGCCTAAAAATGGCTCCATTTGAGGTCGACACAGCCAAAAATGCGCTGACAATGTTCAAAACGGGCTTCAAGCACATAAATTTCTAAAGGAAGAGGTCCACTCCACATAACAAGAGTGTACTAAAACTTGCTGTTAAGTCATTAAACAGCTGATTGTGCAAAAGGATAAGTTTACAAATAATCAATGTAAAAAGTGTAAAAGTATTAATGTAAAAAAAAAGTGTAAAAGTATTAATGTAAAAAATAAGTGTAAAAGTGTTAATGTAAAAAAAAGTGTAAAAGTATTAATGTAAAAAATAAGTGTAAAAGGATCAATGTAAAAGTATTAATGTAAAAAAAGTGTAAATGAATAAATGTAAAAGAATGAGCAAAAATATTAATGTAAAAAACAAGTGTAAATGAATAAGTGTAAAAGTATAAATGTAAAAAATAAGTGTAAAAGTATTAATGTAAAAAAACAAGTGTAAATGACTAAGTGTAAAAGTATAAATGTAAAAAATAAGTGGAAAAGTATTAATGTAAAAAAAAACAAGTGTAAAGTATAAATGTAAATAATAAGTGTAAAAGTATTAATGTAAAAAACAAGTTTAAATGACTAAGTGTAAAAGTATAAATGTAAAAAAAGTGTAAAAGTATAAATGTAAAAAATGAGTGTAAAAGTATTAAAGTAAAAAACAAGTGTAAATGAATAAGTGTAAAAGTATTAATGTAAAAAACAAGTGTAAATGAATAAATGTAAAAGAATGTGCAAAAATATTAATGTAAAAACAAGTGTAAATGAATAAGTGTAAAAGTATAAATGTAAAAAACAAGTGTAAATGAATAAATGTAAAAGAATGTGCAAAAATATTAATGTAAAAAACAAGTGTAAATGACTAAGTGTAAAAGAATAAATGTAAAAAATAAGTGGAAAAGTATTAATGTAAAAAAACAAGTGTAAAGTATAAATGTAAATAATAAGTGTAAAAGTATAAATGTAAAAAATAAGTGTAAATGACTAAGTGTAAAAGTATAAATGTAAAAAGGGTAAAAGTATAAATGTAAAAAATGAGTGTAAAAGTATTAAAGTAAAAACAAGTGTAAATGAATAAGTGTAAAAGTATTAATGTAAAAAAATGTAAAAGTATTAATGTAAAAAAAGTGTAAAAGTATCAATGTAAAAAATAAGTGTAAGAGTATTAATGTAAAAAGTGTAAATGAATAAGTTTAAAAGTATTATTGTAAAAAACAAGTGTAAATGAATAAGTGTAAAAAAAGTGTAAAAGTATTAATGTAAAAAAGTGTAAAGGTATAAATGTAAAAAATAAGTGTAAAAGTATAAATGTAAAAAAAATAAGTGTAAAAGTATTAAAGTAAAAAACAAGTGTAAATGAATAAGTGTAAAAGTATTAATGTAAAAAAATGTAAAAGTATTATTGTAAAAAAAAGTGTAAAGTATAAAAATGTAAAAAATAAGTGTAAGAGTATTAATGTAAAAAAGTGTAAATGAATAAGTGTAAAAGTATTGATGTAAAAAACAAGTGTAAATGAATAAGTGTAAAAATAAGTGTAAAAGTATTAATGTAAAAAAGTGTAAAAGTAGCCTATTGATGTAAAAAACAAGTGTAAAAGAATAAATGTAAAGAATAAGTATAAAAAAGTTAAGGTAAAAAAATAAGTGTAAAAGGATCAATGTAAAAGTATTAATGTAAAAGAATGTGTGAAAATATTAATGTAAAAAATAAGTGTTAAGTATAAATGTAAATAATAAGTGTAAAAGTATTAATGTAAAAAAAACAAGTGTAAATGAATAAAAAAAGTGTAAAAGTATTAATGTAAAAAATGTGTAAATGAATAAATGTAAAAGAATCAATATAAAAGAATCAAATTAGCCTACTATTTAGTTGGCAGTACTTTGAGTAGAAGCCGAGGGTAATGGTTCTTTTAGCCTATAATATAAATATAAATATGATATTATCAGATAAGACTTCGAAGGGCTTTTTGTGCTGTCAATTGTTCCTTTTTTTTAGCGGTGTGCAGGTTTTCTGTGTTCGTTCTTTTTCCTGCAGGTTCTTTGCATTCTCAATTGTTCTTTTTCATCAGACACCATGGTTCTTTGTGCAGTCTTTCGTTCTTCTGTTGTCGAATGGCTGGTTCTTTTGAGCAGACGATCGTTCGTTTTGACAAACGCAAATCGCTCTGATGTGGTCTGCAACAAAATAATTCGAACAAACTGAATTTCTCTCGCGCTTTGCTGTCGTAATCTGAAATTTAGTTGAACTGATATATGGTATCAAAATAGGGTATGACAAATATCGTTATCCAGACTCAAGTATTAGATTAGAAGCAGGTTAAGGGCTTAAGGCTGAAGATATTAAGAGCTTAGCAACAGCAGCAGCTAGCGAACCCTCAAAACTTGAACGATTTCATCAATTTAATTGGGACGATAGGCCTACACATGGGTGGAGTTCGGTTCACGGAAGAGGCAGATGAACAGTTGGCTGGGGCACATGTTGAGGGGAGACTCGCTCTTGAGGACGGTATAGCCTACTCGAGGGAAGAATGGATAGAAAGAAACCACCTGGAAGACCGAGAAAGATGATGATGGACTGGTTGATGGACAGAGAAAATCGACAAGGATATAAATAAATCAAGGAAAAAGCACAGAGAAGACAAGAATGGTGTCGGTGAAATATTAATGGGCCTGCCTAAGGGCAGAACACTAACAAAGAAGGTTTGTTACAGAACCTCGAATTTCACAAGGACTGACCTTTAAGTGAAAGAAACTTGAGTAATGGTCAACATAAAATGTTTTCTCACCAATCGTCTGTAGACCCACGCTCTTAAAACGGTTCAATGTCAATGTCCTTCCCGATCAATCCACCAGCTGCTCTTTCTCGGCGCTTCCGATTCCCTCCGCAGACGATACTTCGACTTGACGCAGGTGTCTCGGTGGCTACGAAGGAGATGGACATCGGCCACGGACCTCCTGATGAAGCATGCAACTGAAACCGCCTCGTCGATCATGACCCCCATCCGAGTCATCGTACGTAGTCGTCAACCGTCAGCAGTAGTAATTATTGCACGAACCGAACGGTACGCTCTCAAGGATGAAGGATGCCGAAAGCACCGGCCGGCGTATGACATGTAGCTATAGCCTCGTCATCGTCGCCTGCCCCAGTGTCGAAGCACGTCGCGGGGAGGAATTAAAAGGCTGCAGAAGCGGGAATTACGTTGGTGCAGAAGAAGGTGTCGTCATGGTTGACAGGAATCTCTTCCGACTGTCGCTCATGACCCTACTCGTCATTTCCGGCGTCCACCACCATCGGCAACTCGGCTTCTCCAACATCTACCACGTCGGTAGATTCAGCTCCAGCAGCAGATCACTCGGCGACGATCGAAGGTCTCGCGTCATTACCATGCAGCTTCTTCTCCGTCACTGCAGGTCGCTTGTTCTTCTGCAACTTTCCCTCCGTACGCTCCACGGTCGACCCGGTCTTCCTTTGCCTGGTGCTACGCAACGCAATTAATCGATGCAACTAATATAATTATACTCTTCTCACATCGCAATTTACTCGCACAAAAGAATTTCTTTAAAATTTGCTTTCGAAAATATTGCAAGCAAGTAGTAACTCCATCTCTCTCTCTCTCTTTCACAAAATGACGCAATTAACAGCGCAGGCAAGACAGTTAAGGACGATGACGTCACTCGGGATATAGAAAATTAATATTTATTTGATTATGACGTTGCCGTGTTAATTTATTGATTCATTCATTCTCTGAATTTATATAGCGCCGCTTTAAGAAATTTACTCAGAGGCGCTCCCAGCCCAGCCACGGCAAAAGAAAAAAGACTTGAGAGGTTTTCGAAGAAAAGTTTTAGACCTATTGGTAGGATTAATAAATGCAGCTTTGAATTCCGATTTGAATTCATATTTGAATTCAGATTTATTTAAGATGGACGGCCCTAAAATCGAGAAAGCTCGGCGTTGTCTGGCAGCCAGTGTAAGAGTTGTGTAAAAATAACTGAGGGGGGGGGGTTGGACCATTATATCATGGAATCTGGGTGTGAAAAAGAGACTTTAACATGGGGCTCTAAGAAAGACTGGGGGGGGGTTTCAACCCCCCGCGCCAATTCTCACCCTGCTGGCAGCTAACTTAGCTAAGCGAGCCCGCGTGGAACTATAGGAATTTCCCATTTATAGCCAGGGCTTAAAGTGTGCCAGGACGGTCATGGACGGCGTCCAGGCACTTATTTTCGAGGCTGGACGCCGTCCTGCCACTTATTTGGCCAGCACTGCCTGGACGGTCGTCCATGACTGCATGGACGGCGTCCATGCAGTTACGGACGACCGGCCATGACTGCCAAAAATGGCTCCATTTGAGGTCGACACAACCAAAAATGCGCTGGTCGCTGGGGCTCCGACCCAGACCCCGCTGCGGGAGCTTACGGTCAAGACAAAACCATTTTCTTTTACAATAAAATTTTTATTTTTATTGTTATCCTGGTAGCTTGCGACACTAAAAAACCACTTATTTTTGAAATTTTCGCGACTTTATCGTTCACAAATAGCTGGCAAAAAGAGCCTAAAAATGGCTTCATTTGAGGTCGACACAGCCAAAAATGCGCTGGTCGCTGGGGCTCCGCCCCAGACCCCGCTGGGCGAGCTTACGACGCTCCCTCAGACCCCCTAGTCGGGACGGGCTTCGTGCCTTCGGCAATCGCAACTTCCCGCCTTCGGCGCCGACGCTGACGACCAATTACAATACAGCGTCCAGGCACTTCTTTTTTTACACTTTAAGCACTGGTTCTAATGCTCAGTTTGTAACGCCGACGGTACGGGTTCGACTCTTCCTATGGAGACGCAGTGACTATCTACCCTGCCAGAATTTCCACGGGCATCAGACTGATATGACCAAGTTGAGTTCTATGCTGGTTCAACATTGAAACATGTGCTTCGTCTATAATTATAGCAGCCTACTGCGGGCAACATTTTTACCTTATGTAAGCCTTTAACGCCCAATTATACTGCTTAATTAGCATCTCTTAGCCTATATTCTGTCGCCCAAGCCTACTGTAACAGTCACGTGTCCAGTAGAAAACTTAAGGCTCATATCAACCGTAGTTATGTCTTTGTAAACTGCCTTTGAAGTACAAGGACAGAATTATTGTCGTTTGTTGTGATCAAGAAAGATTGGACATTGGATAAGCAGCGAGATAATAATCAAATGACAATTATTGTTATTTTCGACATTAGCAATAATTTAAAACACACAGTGAAGTTAGGCCTATTAGCCGACATTCCTACACCGTTCTTCAGTATCTACATGTAGAGTTCTAGACTATAATTATACTTTTTAGGTTCTTTCGTGTGCACTTCTATTATAGAGCATTGGAGCATACCTCCCTTATTGCGCCCCTCGCCCCTTTCCTCGACTTTCATGCTCTTCTCATTTCCACTTTCTACTCATCCTTCCATATATCTCATCAACTCCGCCCTCACAACAACAGCCTAGACGCCTAGAGTCCCTAGAGTGCCTAGACAATCCTTTATCGTCTTTAACCAAATTCTTGCATCATGCTGCAAAGGTGATGTCCGAGACTACCATTATTATACTGTAACAGGGATAATTTTATGTCAGAGAATGCCATTTATACGCCACTTTACAGGGATATGTACGCCACCTGGGGAATGAAACGTTACGACTGTACCGTGGCTTCCACAAATCAGTGGCATGCCATGCAAAATTGCCATGGACTCTATAAAATAATATATAATCCCAAATGATCCCAATATTAGCATGAGCGTCATATGATGTGACGTTTCTGAGTATCGATACTCTTCGAACAGTTCACCGTCTATCTTATGCGAGCGACGTCGGATCGAAGCGCTCGTGGTAGGCCCTATGGGAGTTAGCCGAGCGCTAATAGCTTTCCTGATCCAACGTCAGCAACATTTTACATCAACTGCGACACAGAGAAGAGAGCTGACAGATTCTGAAGATAAGATGTCGGCAGCTATAGGCCCTAATATAGGCCTATAGTCCTATCGGTTGCGCTGCGACAATTTGCTTAAAAGTATGTAGGCTAAGTAGGCTATGCCCTTTAATTGAATCGCATGCAAAAGCACTGCAGGATCATAAAATATAAGAACAATCTAAGCGAGTAAAATCATAAACAATGGTCATAATATGTAATTCAATAATCATCATAATTATGAAGCTACAAAGAAATGAATGCATAATAGACTAATATGCTATAGTCATCTTTGGAGATGTATGAAAGAGAAAGGGCAAAGACAGAAAAGAAAAAAACCTGCTAACGTGGTGGTCCGAACTAGGCTACATCATTTAAGTAGGCCTGCATACATACATAGGCCTACTTACTTATTTACCTACTTGCTTAAGTATCTCATCCAACAAACCTGGTTTGAACTAAAACTTCGGTAGGCCTATAAATAAATAGGGCCTAAAGGCCTACAGCGCTGAAAACCCGTCAAGCAGTTTAGCAAAATTCGATCCTAATTTTCTTAGCCTAGGCTACCCTTTTCTTTAATTGTGCTTAATGGCAGAACAGGATTCAAAGTGGACTTTTTCAGTCGGCATCCGAGGCAATTTATTATTTCCCGCGATTTGAATTTCTTTGCAACCGAACAATGGATTGCGAAAACAATAGGCCTGGGCCTAACTTCCGGACTTTATTCGCAAATCGTCTTCTTCGTCATTCTTCAAGAAACACTTGAAGTCTTATTTGTTTAAGATTTACTACGAGTAGACTCTGTTACGCGCTTACGTGTAAGATTCTTTTTGTTTAGGCGCGTTATAAATGACAGTTTTATAATAATAATATTATAAATTTTGCGAAAAACTGCTTTATTTACTTACTTACTTTATTTGCGTCATACGTTGCGCTATCTCTTGTATAACTGTACTCCGTATTAGCTGTTATGAATTGCATGAGACAACGAATCATAATAATATATTGAAGCAAGTAATTATATTTCAGATTTTCCGACGCATTTAATTTCATTTTCAGGTGTTATAATGGTAAAATGAAGAAAATATAACAGGTTTCAATTTAGTTAACCGTTTAGTGGAAGCCAATAGCCTAAGAACTGCCTGGGAAGTTGGCCTGAACCTTTCGATTTATTTAGGGTCTCTTGCTCTGGCTTGAGCTTATCTATTTCATCAGTTATCTCAGTGTGTCATATACATGAATTTGCTCAGTAAGCGAATTATAGAGCCGTTCAAAATCACTGATCTGGCTACATATTTTTTTGCCACTACACGCAAGAGAAGGTGTGCTTCGGATTTAAGATTCCGTCCATGTAGGAAATGATTTGCATTGGTGTTTCTGTCAGTCAACATTTAAACCATAATTTACAATATGGCACTGGCTACGGAACCGTCCGGACGATGCCGTATTTTCTTTTCTACGGAACCGTATGGAAGAGGCGAAGACCGTAGGGGGAGAAGGTAGTTGATGTTAGCAGTTGATGGTCAAGCTATTAGGCTAGCTTGGCCAACAACTGCTAAACAAGCAACCAAAAATCTTAAGAATCTAATGACGACACTAACCCTAACCGACCCTCACGACGCAAAAATCATAAGAATCTAATGACGACACTAACCCTAACACTAACCCTAACCGACCCTCACGACGCAAAAATCTTAAGAATCTAATGACGACACTAACCCTAACACTAACCCTAACCGACCCAAAAATCTTAAGAATCTAATGACGACACTAACCCTAACACTAACCCTAACCGACCCTCACGACGCGAAACCTTATACCCTATACGCGAACGACACCTAGGTCTTCTATGTTATAACCATGCTTAAATTTAACGACAAAGAGCGCTAAAGTGAGACATAATTACCTGTGCAAAATGTTCCTCCATACGTAGGGTCATTTGTAAGACATTTTAAACGTTTTACATTGCAATTCGTCTAAAATCGTGAGACCCTGCGTGTTGCACGTGCTGTCGACAGTAGGCTACTGTTTACAAAGGGATATTGTACTCGACAACCTCCTCCCCTACGGTCTTCGACTCTTCCACATTGTTTTCCGCTAACCTAATTGGCCGACGGGTGTTAGTGCGAATGGTAGCTCCATAAGTGTTAGGACGGTTCCGTAGAAAAAAATTACGGGACCGTCTGGACGGTTCCGTAGCCAGTGCGTTACAATATTTATAGGAAACAGCACTGCAGACTTGGAGCATCAAAAATAATTCTTGACCTCTGAAGTTGACCTCAACTTTGACCACTGCTGGCTTTCATTGATTTCCATTTCTTGGACGTGTATCAAGATGTCAGCGATTAAGAAGTTCTTTCAGCAGCGAAAGCTGGACGCGAAGTTCAAGATGGCAGGTGGGGGCCACAAACTGACCGACGACACGCGCACTCGAGTGCCCTCTGCATCATCCGCCAGACCAGTTCCAGCGTCACAGCGAGAGCTGACAGAAGAGAAGAAGATGGCAGCAGAGGCAGCATTGGCAAGGTTGAATCAAGGTGAGGAGGGTTTACATCATCACCGTTGCTTTTCTTTAATTTTTCTCTACGTTATCACAATTCTCGTCCACACAGAATGATATACAAATATTATTGATTGCATGTATACATATTTATGTTGCTGATTCTCTGACGTTGAAGCGTGTCGGTATCTTCGCTCTGCTATGAAAGGCCAACTCCTGTTACATGGACTCACATGGGTGCCAGGCAACGCTGAGCTTTTTCAGTTGTAGGGCCGTCCATCTGGAATGACCTCCCTTCAAAGTGGCGTTTAATACATCTGGCCAATCAAACTTTGTTTTATAATTATATGTGACCCATCTGATCAAAACTAAGCTTAAGTTGCATTTTGTACAATTTGAGTGTCATACATCTTTTAAAAGAATGAAGTCGCTTCTTTAAAATAACACATAAGCTCTTATTGTTCTGCCCCAAAGTTATGACTAAAAATGTGGCTCATCTGTTGGAATTACAATTCTGAGAGAAAATGCAATACAATTTTTCTATAACTTTGGAATGCTAAATTCTTTAGTAAACATGTTCAGAATCTAATGAAATTCACACAAAAATAAACGGACTTCATAATAGGCTAGAAGGAAGTCTTGGGCTTTTCTACTAATGCCTCACTTGCTCACTTGAAAGCAAGACATGCATAGCTTCCTTTCTAACAGTATGTTATAAATGTGTCTTTTGACTTTTCCTGATTGGCAGTGAGAGCAACTCTCCTTCAAACAAAATCGCACAAGTGGTTTAAATATTTATAAAACAATCAGATGCCATCACCGTTGGGGCATTTTGGAGCAAATTCACAGTCCAGCTACAATCGTAGAATTGCTTTTGTGTTTTCAGCCTCTACGAAACCTACCTCGGCCATAAGATCACAAGTAAAACAAGAGATGCTGGCAGAGCAACGAGCAAGGGAACAAGCAGCAGCCGAAGCAGCCCGGGCGGCAGGACCCGTGGAGGTGGAGCTGGACGCCCATCCGGCGGCAAACATCATTCTCTTCTGCTGTCCTCTGGTCGGCCCGGAGGTCCTTCCAAGGGAAACGATGGAAGCGCGGATTGAGGAGTTCCTCCTGTCGCAGCTTACCACCGAGGAGCCGGAGATGACGTCTGCCCTGATGATCCACACGTTGAACAAGAACCTCGAAGGCGTGAGGCAGTGCATCGAAATGCTCGGAAAGTACCTGGACAACATCATCGAGCACCCGGGCGAGGAGAAGTACCAGCGGATTCGAGTCGGAAACAAGGTGCTTTCGGAGAGAGTTCTCGCGTTGCGTGGAGCGCACGAGTTCCTGCAGGCGGTCGGATTCGAGCAGAAGACGGTCGAAGGAGTGGACGGGACGAGCGACGAGTTTCTCGTTTTGAGTGCCGAACGCGCCGGTGATTTGGATCGGCTGAAGTCGCTCAAAGAGATCCTCAGTATTGCCGAGCCGATCAGACCGGAGCTCGATCGCGGGACTCGCGTTTTCTCGCCGTCGCCGAGGGCGTCGAAGTTCGAAGTGCCGGACGAGTTTTTTGCCGTTTCCGCCGAAGAGATAAAGAGGGAGCTGCAGATACGGAAGGAGGCGGTGGAGAAGTTCGGGATGCTGCGAACGAAGGAGATGCGTGAGAAGGACAGGATTCGGGAGTTACGACGGTACAGGTACTGTCTCATCCGTATTCGATTTCCGGACGGGGTTCTACTCCAGGGCACATTCCGCGCGTCGGAAAAATTCACTGCTGTCCGTGGCTTCGTGGCTGACAGCCTGGAACTTGAGTGGATACCGTTCGCCCTGTCGAATCACCTTGGCAGCAAACTTTCCGATGAGAACTTGACCCTTGCCGAGCTGGATCTTGCACCGGCGTCACTGATCCAGTTTGCGTACGACGCAAATGTTTTGAACGAAGCGGCTGCACAGAATGACGATTTTGTAATTACTTCGTATCTGAAGAAGGAACTCTTGTCGCAGATTGTCTCGCTGTGAACGCTGCAACGTATTTTTTAGTCGTTCCAGATGAAGATGATTGTGTAGATTTCAACTTTCCGAATGATGTAAATTTATGCTTTGGCTGACAGCTTTTCCGTTGTGGCTTCCATGTGTAGGTTATGTCACTCGAAATTGTGTCTGCATGTTACTTGGAAAGAATGTAAGAACTGACAAGTTTTAAATCAAGGACTGAACAGTGTTAAATTCGTAATAAGTTCCATAGAGATAACGCTTTTTTATTTCTATAAGTTGATAGGGCTAACTAATTCTTTATGGCAAAATATACATTTGCATTCATAATTATACCCAAGAAGTGTAAAGGACATTAAGTTTGTCCTGTATTTTGTTCATTTTTGAAACATTTATTAAACATTTAAGCAATTTTTTATTTGTTTCAATTCTGGATTAAACTTTTATCAGATGTGAAACATTAACTTGTTACTCCCGTGAGCAATCATTATT
This sequence comes from Lumbricus rubellus, assembly GCA_945859605.1. Lineage (NCBI taxonomy): Eukaryota > Metazoa > Annelida > Clitellata > Crassiclitellata > Lumbricidae > Lumbricus > Lumbricus rubellus. The sequence continues at coordinate 42,708,788 of OX243816.1, read as the reverse complement.
TTTCTGTCTTGGCAGAATACAACGTAAAAGCATAATTTAGCAATATAAAATTTATCTGATTTCAAGTAAACTTATGACTATTGAAATATGAAGAAGCCCAAGCTTTAATTTGTCTACATAATTATATAGAATATAAGTTTAAATTTACCATTTAAGTAGTCATAAAATTTTGCTTGTACTTTAAGTACTATTTATATAAAATTTGAAGGCTTGGGTTATCAAGAGGGTTTTAGCATTTTAATGATGAGGGTGTACTAAAAAGTGAATTGTCGTTCAAATGGCCCAGAGTCTTTGCATGATTTTCTGCTGAGTGCCTTAGAATGGTTTAACTAAATGTGGTCTATACATGCCCAATGTATAAATTGATACTTTTAGGATCTGGTTATAATTATGTATGCATTGGAGTCAGAAGCAAATTTGAATTACGAGATGACATCCCAATAGGGCTTTTTAAAGGAATTTTTAGAAGTACACAACTCCTTCTTTCCTTTCCCATCCTTCATAGTAAATTACTTCCAATTGGATGACAATGACCTTTCTGCTAGTTTTAACTGTACAGAAGTGGTTCTACAACTGCAAATTTTGTGTACAACTGCACGTTAAAAAAGCCATGCATCCCAATTCTTGATCAACGCAATCTAGTGTTCTACGTAGATTTCATTTAAAAAGTGATTCTGATTTATATCGCGAGTTGATTAATTATTGAGTCATGCTCATGTTGTTGATGATTTCCAAGTTCTTGATGTTGTGTCTGTGCAGTGTACATCTATTGAGAGAGTATGTTTCCACTTGCATACACTGGTATAATAAAATTAATGAAATTCAACTTTTAAAAAAATATAAAATAAAATTTGCTAAATTAACAGTGTTAGTCTACGTACTTTTAGATAATTTGCTGTAATTTTTTGTACTGAAAATAAGGAACATTTTGCTTCGATAATTTTAGTGACTAGTAGTATGATATTCCACTTTGCTGTTATATAAAACTTTACAATTGACTTATCTTTGATGAAACTGGTTTGCGTAATTATTTCGGTCATGATTTCATTGGAAGGAGAAAACGAGGTCGTGTATACAGAGCTTTTATTTTAAATTTTTAATCGAGAAATGCATTTGAGAAATATCTTACATGTAATGTAATGTAAATCTTTGAAAATTCTCATTGCCACACTGAAGCCGTGTCACGGAGATCAACTTATTTACCAGTGCTGTTAAAATCAAGTCATCAATAGCCAGACTGTTGTCTGATTCGGTGCCAGATCAGAATCCGGGGAGGTCAAGCCAAGTAGGTGGTGCCCAGCTCTTAACAGATTCTAGACTAACGGTACATTTACCATTAAGGTACCTTTAGTTGTTATATACGATTGTAGCAGACAAGCCATAAGACGTGTCTATGTATATACCAGCTCCATTGCTGGTGTCTGCCCAATGAGGTTAGTTGCCTGGAAATTATGAACGTCATTTTACTTGCAGGTTATTGTACTGGCCTGCATGACAGTTGCTACTGTACCTCTTAGTACCACAAACATATAATGGGAAAGATTAAGGTAGATTGCAAGGAATTGATACGGAGTCCATAGTTGCTCGATACAGTAGACGTCTCTTATTCTGGCCCATCGTACATGGGTTGGGAGTTTCGGGAATAGGTCTGTGTGCAAGAGTGACGATTGTATGGTTGTATACCCTGTCACTATGCCCCATAGAGCTGATAGGCCTACGTCAGTCATATTCCAATATGGGTGCCTATGCTGCTCCCATCTAATACCAATAAACATTCTGGCTGAGTAAGGAGTCGATAAGGTATTCCTCTGTTCCCTCTAAGTCTCCGCTCGTGGTAGCTAGATTAAGGGCCCATGATGATATGGCATTGGGGCCCCGAGGACTTAATCCGGGCCTGCCTATCACGTTTTGATTCGTTGTTTGGAAAGGAGTTTATCACTAGAATGCTGTATGGATGACTCATTTGACGCTAATTAATATTTTAGTAATTTTATGTTTAACTCGTTATTTAATTTGCATGTTTTATTGCCAATTATTACTAATGATGTTTTGTGTCCCATTGTTTGTTTACAAGTGGATCGAGTAATAAAGCAAATACTACTTACTTACTTACTTCCAAAGTCTACTATTACAAATCTTCATCATTCGCTCATTATAATAAAGCGGCGAAAACTCATTATTTTTTACTCGATTTTCAAGCATTTGGATTTCTAGCCGCATTTAAGCCTAGCGGCGGATTCCCGCTTCAGATCAGGGTTGCCACTTGCCAGATTTGGGTATTGCTTGTTTGCGAAATCACAACAAATAAGTAGCCCATAAGTCGCGAGATGAAATTTGAGTTAAAACCATGGGCGGATTATAATATTATCAGAGACTATGAAAAATAAGAGCCATGGAAAAATTTGCGGCAAAAATTGTATATTTTTTATTGTTGGACGATTTTGAAACGAAGAACTAAAAAAGCCTAAAAAGGTAATCTGCTATTTTATATTTTGGGGTCGGGAAATGGTAGGCCTAGGCCTAGCTATATTTTTTTCGATTTCCAATCGAAGGACTAAACAAGAAATAAATTCATTGGAAATTTGGCCGATAAAACCCGAAACCCAAGCTCTTTAGCCCCTCCAAGAACTGAAACCAAACTCCGCCCATGGTGAAAACATTAATTGAAACTAAATTAAATTTTTGCTAGGTAGGCCTATATATACAGGGTGGTCCAAAATAAACTGCACAGTGACAGTTTTCTTGATATAATGTATAACAATTCAATGTTTAATGCCATTTTTCTTGCGTATGATGAAAGAATTTCCAAATAAGACATGGAAACGTCGTACTATCCTCATTAAAAAAATTAATACCGAAGGTACCACAGCTAGGAAGCCGGGTTGCGGACGTCCGAAATCAGCTCGAACAGATGCAAATATCAAGTTGGTAAGCGACCTTATCTGTAGCCAGGAAGACAAACCGCTAAGCCATAAGAGCCCACGGGAGATCGCACGTGAAACCGGAATTTCACGTTCAACTGTTAAACGTATTGTAAAGAAAGATCTCGGACTTAACCAGTACAGGCGCAAAGTTGAACAGCAGTTGAACAGCGATTGCGTTTCATTGACCGCGCAATTGATCAATGGCGTCGTTGGCTTCAATGCGTGGTCGAGCAGCAAGGAGGACACATTGAACATTTTATGTAACGAAATACATTCATGTAATGTTACAGTAAAAATAATTGCTGTGTTTTTGTGAATTTTCACGGTTATATTTGAATTGGTCTGAATAAAGTACTATCAATTTATCATTGTGCCATTTATTTTGGACCACCCTGTATATTAATGAACACGTGTTATCTCGCTATTCACGGAATGGCTTCCGCTCTGTCTTTGCAGCTCAAATTCACTTCCTCCAAAAGCGGCTCAAAACTCACTATTTCTCCTTATATTAGCCTAATAGGCTTTCAAGCACATAGACATCTCACGACATGTTCCTCTGGCGACTGACTATCCGCACGTAGGCCTACTTTATATTCACATTTCGGCAGTGGCGTCTACCAATGGGGGGGTTGGGAGAACGTTCTCCCACGGCTTCTGAAAGTGGGGGGGTTTGGCGTTTTCGGGTGTAAATTGGGGGGTTTGCTGAATTCCTATTAAATAAAGGCATGGAATACGAAAATTATTGTCGAAAACCTATGTTGCCTCGAACTAACAAACCCACGGTTCGCTTGAAGTCACATATTTGGTAGGGAGTACAACAACCCATAGACATTAGTGTCAGTCAGATCTCTATCTGGCACAAGGGTGGATCGCAGTCATTCTGAATTGACCTCTTATCACTTGTCATGCCTACTGACGGAACCAAGCCGAAGCCCACGCTACGGCAGGTGATGAAAGGAACAAAATTAATGATGCGACGGTCGCGCAGCAAGAATCAAACGACCCGTTAGACACTGTCTTCTGTCTTGCTGCTTTGAAAGTGCAGCTTGCCTCAGTCTTCTGATACGACGGACAGTGGTCCCTTATGTAAATGTAGCCTAAGCCTAATTAAGCTAATAACAGATGTTTCGTATTAGATTCCCAGCCAGCAGATCGCTGAAATGGATAAGAGCAGGTCTGATGTGGGCCTACATGTAAAAGACTGTAAAGGCCCTTTGGTCATACACGGTCGTTAAACTTCCATTATTGAGCCTACATGTAAGCAGAGTCTTTCCATGCTAGAGATGCAGCCGTAAAGTGCTAGAAGCGAGATCATAGTCATTATACTGTGGACAACAGAATTTGACTGTTTATGTGTTAAGTTTTTCTTATTTTGCGAAGAGTTGCATCGACATCAGCAGGAGTTTTCAACAGCTAAAGGTCTGCCTACACAGAGAATTTCTGTGGAGAATTCGAACTCTTAATTTCGAGCTTCTAAGCGCATGGACGTAGACTTAAAGGGTGGGTGGGGCAGAGATGCTTATATCGTCCAAATGTTTCAGAAATATTTTTTAAACATTATAATTTACTATGTACAGTGTTATCCACTATTTATTTATAATGAGAATTCGTATAAGATAGCAGCTTAAAAGCTACCATAACATTTTACAAATAAAACGATTAAACAATGGGACATTTATTCAAGTCTTAAACCACATCTATGAGCACTGAAATCATGACAGCTTACGGCTACAATGTGTAAATCCAAAAATTTTATAAAAAATTTATAAATTTTTTATAAAATTTGTAAGTCAACACTCTAAAGTCTTAAACCATGGCTAGGCTATCAGCATTGAAAAATGAAAAATCTTACCATGACACTATGGAAATTCAAATAAGCTTTTAAGTTAAAAGAAAACTAGGAGTAGGCGATGTCTTTATTGAAATCTTAAACGATCTCTTTCAACAATTAAATTATGAGAAAGTTTTGACATGACGGCTTCAAGTGTTAGCCTACCATTACAGTGTGGAAATTTGGAAAATTTTAATAATTGGAGAAGACAGTTTTGAAGTCTCAAGCCACCACTATCACCACTGAAATGATGAACAATTTCGTTAAAATGACAGCCTATTATATGCTACCATTGCAGTGTGGAAATTCAAACGTTTTCAACATTGGAGAGGGAAACATCCTCCCAAACCCTTTCGGCTTCGGCGATCGTCCTTCGGTCGCTCGTTTGTCTCTTCCCCCCCCCCCCAAGATAGGACCAAATCTCCGTCTGTGTTTAAGAGCAATTAATTCTTTTCGGCTACTGCAGCAACAGGATATTTCGCAGTGGTGAGTTTTAATGATTTAGAATTGTACAACTACAGTAGTGGCCATATTATTATGGTAAAGGCTAAAAAAACGTTTTTTTGGTACATAACGGGTAGTTTCTGTAAGTAATAAGGCTCTTGAGCATTGTTTTTGTTTCAGCCTAGTTGAGATATGTCTTGCCATGTCATGCAATGCCTTGCCATGTCATACCATGCCATGCCATGCCTTGCCATGCAATGCCATGCCATGCATGCCATTCCATACCATGCCATGCATTGCCAAGCCATGCATGCCATGCCTTGCCATGCTATAAGGCATAGCATGGCAAGCCATGCCTTGCCATGCCATTCCCTGCCATGGCATGTCTTGCCATACCATGCCTTTCCATGCCTTGCCTTGCCTTACCATGCCTTGCCATGCCATCCCTTGCCAGGCCATGCCATGCCACGCCATGAATGCCATGCCATGCCTTGACATTCCATGCCTTTCCATGCCTTGCCATGCCTTGACATGCCATGCCTTTCCATGCCTTGCCTTGCCATACAATGCCTTGGCAAGCCATGCCTTGCCAGGCCAGGCCATGCCAGGCAATTCCATGCATGCCATTCCATACCATGCCATGCCTTGTCATGCCATTCCATGCCTTGCCATGCCTTGACATGCCATGCATGCCTTTCCATGTCTTGCCTTCCCATGCCATGCCAAGCCATGCCATGCCATGCCCTACCATGCCAGGTCATGCCGTGCCATGCCAGGCCATGCCATGCTAGGCAATTCCATGCATGCCATTCCATACAATGCCATGCATTACCAAGCCATGCATGCCATGCCTTGCCATGCTATGCCTTGCCATGCTTTGCCATGCTTTGCCATGCCATTCCATGCCTTGCCATGCCATGCCTTGCCATGCCATTCTTGCCATGCCATGCCATGACCTTCCAATGCTTCCATGCTATGCCTTGCCATACCATTCATGCCATGTCATGATATGCCATGTCATACATGGCCATGCCATGCTATGCCTTGCCATACCATGCATACCATGCCATGCCTTGCCATGCCATGCCATGCTGTGCCTTGCCTTGCCTTGCCATGCCTTGACGTGCCTTGACATGACATGCATTTCCATGCCATGCCTTGCCTTACCTAGCATGCCAGGCCATGCCCTGCCATGCCAAGTCAGGCAATGACATGCCATGTCATGCCATGCCATGCCATGCCTTGCCATGCCATGCCATGCCTTGCCATGCCATGCCATGTAATTTGGTATGTTATATGATGTTCTAAGTCCTTTGATTGCATAAAATAAGTGCGAAATGTGAAAATAACTGTTTTTTAGCCTTTACCATAATAATATGGCCACTATTGTACTTTTCTACTTGCCTATTAAGCATAGCCTACAATTTTAGGCATATTAATTTTAGCCATAGGTAGAAATGAGCCATATTGCGTCTTGATTTTGCTTAAGCCCTTAATGCTAATGGGCAATTCCACCGTCACTGACGTAACATTCAGACAGAAATGTTGCATCGTGTTTAATTCTAGCAGACTATCATATCACTGCTTTGCCAAAAAATTTATGCCACATTATTTAACTATGTAAGCCTTCTTAAAAGACAAAAAATATTTGGCAGGAAATATTTATGGGTATTTTTAAAAACAGTTTTTGAGTGTCGTCACTGACGTAACGCATTTTGGACACCAAAATTATTGCAATTCATGTACGCATCAAAATCTTCTGAAATATCGCTGCAAAAATTTTATTAAAGTTTTTAAAATTATTAGTACAAGTTGTGGCATACATAGAAAGTTAAAAATTCTTATCCAAAACTCACTTAGTCATAATTTCACTGTTGATTAGATGTCACTGACGTAACATTAAAATGTCACTGACGTAACGCTTCCGAAAAGACAAATACTACTTGCAGTAAATTTACTAGTTATGGTTCACAAGTATGTAGGAATACTTTATAAATCATCCAGTGTTGTTGGATACTGCAATGTGTTCACCTAGAGTGAAAAAGCCCCTTCTGTTTACCACTAGGCTGTTGGCTTCATATTCACTAATGTCTTTGCATTTCCACAAGTTTGAACACCGAAATAGCAGCTCATGGACTGATTTAATCGATATTTCATTGCTTTCTCGTAGTGTAGAAGGCAAATTCTTCAAATCAACCTGACATTTTCGCAGGCCCAGATTTAGGGGTGGGCACAAGGGGCGAGTGCCCACGGGCCTCCACCACATAGGGGCCTCCACCACAAAAGCAAGAATTTTTACAGACTTTTTGTACTGTGCACTTCCCAAAGATACAATTTCACACAAATATTTTAAGCAAGGAAACAATTGAAAGAAACGTGAAAACCTGAAAGATCAGAAGTTAGTTTCTCTTGCCTCTTGTTTATGAAGTCATGTCAATAATTGGTCTGTTTTTTAAAGGATTCATAATTTATATAAAAGAAGCTTTTAGACAGCTACATAGCCTAATTCTAAATGCTAGTCCTTCATCATTAAAATTAAAGATTCTTCCTCGTATTAAGGACTTATGTAGACGCATATTATAATTATAATTATTATAAGTGCTTTATTGATTTTCAACAATTTAATTTTTTTTAACCACGGCTTAGCCTATAAGGATATTGACCCAGAAATTTTTATATTTTACCGAAAATGCACAAACCTAGAAGTATAATTATGGCCTCAACCGGACATGCCGGAAGGTTGACCAATTATTAGTGATTGCGGTTCTGAAACCCCACGTAGGCCTATAGGCCTAAGTGATTTTATTCAATTTTTCCGAGCTCCTGTGGCGCAATAATCACCCATCCTGTTACTTCCTAGCTGTATTACGGACTCTTTTGATTTTGTTAGCAAAATTCGTAATTCTATTATAAGTGGCACTGATTGACTGGTGACTGGAGACCTTACAGCTCTTTATACTAATATGGATTTCGATTGAACTCTTAAAGTTGTCAAGCAAGCCTTTATTAAATACCTTTCTATGTCTAAAGACTATAGGCCTAAGGAAATTCTGGAGTTGCTTGAAACTACTTTATGTAATAATGACTTTACATTTTGTGACATTGTTTTCCTTCAAATTTTTGGTACCAGTATTGCTATGGGCAAACCTTTCTCACCTAGTTACGAAGACCTTCACTTGGAGGAATTCGACAATGGAGCTATGAATGATCTTATCAAACTAACAAAATGTTTTAGGTTGTTAGGTGATACCATTAATTTTAACCTGGGTTCATCCAAGACCTTCTTGAATATGAAAGTTTTGTGAACACCTTAATAGCCGACATAAATGAAAAAAATAAATAATAATATCCTATTCCTATAGCTCTTTTCTATCCCGCTGTTGGCTGTAGGTGAGGCGCTCTTGTATACCGACATTGCTGTGGTACGGTGGCATTAAAATTGTTTTTTTTAAATTATCCTATTCCATTGGGCCTCCACCACAGCGGTGCACACGGGCCTCCACCACAGTAAATACGGCCCTGCATTTTCGTGATACTTGTAGCAACAAACATTATGATACTTTACACTCACTGAAAAACAAGTTTTTGACACAGAATTTTGCAGAATTTTGTTTTGGTTTCTGTGTCCCATTTTCCGTGGAATTGCCCTAATTCCTAAATTCTCTGTTCTTTGCTCAAACATTTGCGTTTGAAATTCATCACAGAATTAAAAGCCAGACAATATTTATGACACGCTATCGGTCAATTGCAGTCTCTTAGTGACCATCCAAATATTACGTATGCAAACAATCGTATTTTCGACCCCTCCCCCGTGCATTTTATTGACACCCCCATATCCTATTATCTTTGCTATTATCCTATTAGCGGCTAGCCTAATGTATGCGTCATAATCAGACATTTATTTGGCATGCATACATTCGGCTGAACCCCCCCCCCCCCGTATGCAAATCGCCTAAATTCCGTGATCCCTCCCCTCCGTGCATACGTAATATAAGAACAGATTCTCATGAAATTTAAGTCGGCGAAAATGGGGGGTTTGTTCTCCCACTCCAAGTGGGGGGGGGTTAGACGCCACTGCATTTCGGTATGATCTTGCGCGCGTTACAAATATATATATATTTATATAATAGTTATAATCTCAATAATCTTACTAAATATTAATGTTTGTGAAACCTGGGATAAAGCCTGATTTCTCTTGAGATTTCCTGAGAGCCTGAGAATCATTGATACTTCGAATGATGATGATGATGATGATGATGATGATGATGATGATGATGATGACGATGACGATGACGATGATGATGATGATGATGATGATGATGATGATGATGATGATGATGATGATGATGATGATGATGATGATAATTTAAGAAGAAGAAAAAACAATCAATTAATAAAAATTTCGTGACGGGGAAGATCGAGGGAGTAGACATCCGCGCTATCATAGACCCGCGTTTAGAAAGCTGCTAGCATCGCTTACCCATGGGTCATGGCTGCTTCAGAGGGAGATAAAAGTATTTACCAATTACCACCTGGTGGACATGGAGGATAATCTTATTAAGGATAATCTAAAGGAACCTTAAGGACTTGCAAGGCATCCACTTACTTACCGACATCTGCTTTGCACTGATCGTCGACCTATTACGCATGCGCATTTGCGGTTGTATCAATGAGCTTTAAAAAAGCAACAAGCAGTTCAAAATGGCCGACCATCGGAGTAAATCGAATAGGGCTCCCGATCGCACGGGTCTAACATGGGTTACCTGGGCCGAAAAATACGCCCCTCAGACCACAGGCCGTAAGTATTATTTCCCCTTGGCAAATATCGCGATATGGTGTGCTTTGAAAGTGGTTTTGAAGCGAGTTGATCTGCTCGATATCGTTCGACCCGTGTGACACCACTGTTTGCTACATGAACTAATAGTAATGAAACAATTATATAGCGCCTACAATTAGCATTTGTTATTGGTCACCACAGCCAAAAATATGCCCAGAAAATCGCTGACAGCAAACATGGCATTTCGTCTTAATTTTCAGTCGTATCGTTTGGTCTGTAAGTCGGTTTCGAGCGAATTGTAGGGCATGATAACATTGGACCCCCACCCCTCGAAACTCCGTTCTGTAAGCAAGCACCTGTTTATTATTCAAGAAATACTTATATGAGACGATGATTCGAAGTGAAGTTGTGACTAAATAGCAATAGGAACATGGGCAAATGTAGTATCAACAAGATCATTAGCTGTGTGACCTACTTCTTTAACTTCATATAGTTTCTTGGTGTGCACACTGTTTATGTCTTGCTGTCATATATTCCCACACTCGACCAAATTTATGTCAGAATAATCGAATGCATGGTTTTGTGTGATTAAGTATTACTTGGTTCAAGTGGTTTGTGTGTTTTGGAGGCTGAGGCATTGGAAAAGTTGTGTTATAATACAACATGTTTACATTGTTATTATATTCTTTTATAGTAATCGTACAGGTTGTCAAATTGCAAGCTGGTTCAATGTGCAAGTATTGAAAATAATAATAAGGAAGATGTAGTTAATCAGGCTGTTTTAAAATGGAAATGGAAGATGTGTTTTAGTTATTTACTTGGGTTATGAAGCAAGACTCGATGAATGCTGTTCTTGTCATGATTGTTTTGTATTATACGAATATATATTACCTGTGAAGAAGCGAGTCAACCTTTGCCAAGCTCTTATTGTAGTCTAATCTTAACATTGACTTCTATATAGTGTCGTTTTCTAAAATGCCCAAGATATTGGTCATTGGTCTGTGTTTTGTGAAATCGTGGTTAAGACTGTAATGCATTGGAGAGTCCAGGTTGATTGGTCTATGGTCATGTTTAAAATTTGTGATTCGTATAACTGCCGCTATTACGATCTGTGCTAGTTATATCGTTTATTTGTTACTTACATGGGGTTGTTCTAAGACAGGTGAGTGAATGTTCGCTACCATCTTTCTTTGTCCAAGGTGAAATCCATCTTGGTGGTTCGTCCAGCTCCAATTCTCCACGACCTCCTGGTTCCCAGACTTGGGCCTTCTCTTGTTATTGTGGTTTCTAACCCTATGCTATGGTTTGCTTAGATGCGCTTTTATCGCAGCCTTGAACCCCTGTTCTTTTCAAACGGGGTTGAGAAAGTAGCGCTCCTGAGTAGTAACCTTGAAGGAGCACTCTAGGTACATCTCCATATGACGATTGATGATAAAATATTAATATTGTTAGTAATAGTGGGTCTGAAAACTGGAACTCTTAATTTTTGAATAAAAAATCTTATCCTTGAAGTAGAAATTGTGATGGACAAATCAATATGAACTCTGTTGAAGTAATATTAAAAGTATCAGATCTGCAAGAAAATTTCTTCTGAATCCTCGGTGATTTTGGCATGGACGTCTTTGATTTGAAGTTACACACTTACAGTATTTGTTTTTGAATCAAGATTACAAATGGTTTTCTTGCGGTTTCTGCCTTAGGTTCGGCTTCAGATTATACGCCAAAGATTAATGACGGCATAATGAGGATTCGTCACCAAGGTAACAGCATCGCATTACGTTTTGTATGGCATGTGTATTGAATATTAATACGATAGTTCTTTTCACTTTGCAGTTCTTTTTACTGCACGGTTCTTTTTCTATGCAGTTCTTTTTGGCACTTCTAAGAAGAGTCTCATGATAAGCATCCCGTACTTCACTGGACCTAATGATTACGCAAAACCAATTTTGCTTTGTGTAATGTAATTGAACCTGCGTAGAGTAACAAAAGTTTCTGATACACTAGATCGCTCTTTGCCGACACGGGCTATCACTTTAAACGGACAATATATTCATTCATTCATTTATATATTTATTTATTCCGAGAATTTGTGCGGCACATGTTCAAGAGGTCTAATCAAGGGTGCTTGCTCCCAACATCTGGTTCTTAATTTTCTCTGATGCCCTGTTTCATCGTCTTCTTCCCTGAACTTTTTATGGAGTTCATTCTCGTTATTATATTGTCAGAATGTACAGTATATATTGCTTTTACGAAACCGCCTGATGGCATTAAAAAAAATTGAATACAGCAAATAAGTTTCCTTTAAGTTTTTTGGGGCTCAGCTGAGAAAATGCACTAGAGCTGCTTAATGTATGCTTATCAATGATTTTAATATTCTGTAGCTTTTATTATGTTTTGTTGTTTTCTGTGTTTATATATTTATAACAATATTCGTCATTCGGACTTTCCTGAGTACTTCGATTGTTACAACTGTTGCAAAAACTACTGACTGAAGGGAGGATAGGCATACCCTAGGAAGCCCAGCAAATAGTGAGTTGCAGTGGTCGATTCGACAGTGCTCAGGTAAGAGCATGAGCAATGGTTGTAAAGGCTGAAGAGGAAGAGCTGTTCTGCTGATGACTCTCAGATGCGTCAGGTGATAGTAACATGCATGTTTCAATTAGAAGATGTGATTAGAGATCGAGAGAGCACTAAAAAGGGTGATGTCAATATCATGGACACTGGATGAAAATCTGAAGTCTGGGTACATTGACGTCAGAAGTGGGAGGCCAAGTTTAAGGAGCTGTTGTTTTGTAACAAACCAGATCAGATGCCGAAGGTCCTTACGCAGCGAGGTGGATTCGAACCTTCCGGCTCCAAGGCAACGACGCCACCACTACACCACCGCGCCCCACAAATGAGCGGCATTTTGATATATTTACCATATTCGATTTAATTGTGAAGAATTATTGTTTTCTTGCAGACATAGGTTTATATGGACTGTGCCCACGTCACGACGAATGCTGCCTCGTTGTTTGTAACCAATGCAAGCAGGTCATCAGATTCCAAGCGCTGTACGGCCATTACGGTAAGTTCATTATAAATCCAGAATTAATTGTAAATAATATAATTAAACTATTTTATGGAATTATTTATTTGTTGCTGCCTCCTTGAGTGTCTCTGAGTAGGTCTCTTGCGGAGGCGCTATATAAATTCTTGGTGTGAATGAATGAATGGAGCTGGGGGGGGGGGGGGGTTGACATATTTTGCTGGCAGGTGGATTGAGTGAACTAGGATTTGATTGCATAGTGTTTCTTTAATTTTGATTGACTGATTGATTGTTCAATTGAAAATGATCTATAAGTACTGATTATGTTGATTGATTTGTATTGATTGATTTGTGCATATTGATGCATATTGATTGGTTTATATTGTTTGATTGATTTACTTTGTTTGATGCATATTGATTGATTTATATTGATTGATTTATATTGATTGATTTATATTGATTGATTGAATTATTTTCAGAGAGGCGCCATTCACATCACCTGACGACCGCTCGAAACCATCACTCGTCCAATCACAAGGAGACGTGCAAGAACAGTAACACAAACGGACCGTACGCCCTCCCGGAAAAGCCGTGCCCGCCCGACCGGCGCGATTCCTCCAGCAGCTCGTCGGACCGTCTCCGTGGAAACAGTGCCAATGTTGAAACAGTGGTGACGTCATCGTCGAAACGGAAACTGTCGTTGTCGTCGCAATGGGATAGCGATGACTCATCGTCCTCTTCCGCCTCCGCATCTCGGGATGGAGATTCGGATGCTGCTCGACGGAGGCGAGTCGGTTCCCATAGCGACGATATCGCGCCGAAACTGCGGAGTTCTGTTCATCAGTCGGAAACATCGACATCAACGAGGTCGAGCGCGAAAAAATCGGTTCAGGTCAACGGCGTCAAGGTCGCGGCAACGACGAACACGACGCAACCGTCGACGGTCGGCAAATCGCAGCACGCGACGCAAGTCGTCGTCGCCGGCGCAAACAAATCCTCGTCAAAACAAATTACAAGCTCTAGTCAGGCCGCGTTGTCGGAGTCTAGGCTGTCTGTCGAAAGGCCGTCAAAGTCGCATCCGTCGTCGTCGAAGACGGAGTCGCATGCACCAAAGTCCGAGTCGGGTCTGTCGTCGACTTTGCCGTCGAGGACGAGCGAACGGTGCGACTCGAGTTCGAAGAACTACTCGGAGAGTTACTCGCGGAAGATTGCGTGCAAGCCGTCGAGAGACTCGTCCAAGGACCGACTCGGCAGCGCCGCGAGTTCGTTGAAGTCGAGTCACTCTTCTTGCGACTCATCGAATCTGCCCGGCGCAAAGGAAACGTCGAAGAACTCAAAGTCGTCCGAGTCTACGACTACGACTTCGCACGCGGAGGCAAGTCGAAGCAGGTCGAAACATCACAGCGTCGTTGCTGAGTCGAAGTCCCTTGCCTCTCATCAGTCGTTTCCGCCGTCGTCTTCGACTTCGACGTCTTTACCTGCAGCAGCATCGAGATCGAGTTCCATCGACGATGGTCGGACGACGTCAGCGTCAGCAAAGTCGGCCGTCACGTCGTCAAGACTTTCTTCCGGTAGTTCGACGTCGAGAACAGTTGCCGCGGATAATAATACCGCATCGTCAAGATCATCCAATTCAACTTCTCGCAACGGCCCTCTTCTTCCCTCTCAGCGCGACGCGTCGAAAACAGACTTGCCGACGTCGGCCGAACCATCCAAGTCGACGTCAAGGACGTCGTCAAAGTCACTGCATTCTTCGGTCGACCCGACAACGTCGTCGAGGGTCAATCCGTTGCGCGACGCAAGTCAGCGACACTCGTCGAGGTCGACCCATCAGTCGCTGAACCATTCTAGCGTGCAACCGAAAAGTGCCAATTCCCAGCCGACGACGGCTTGGCCAGAGGCGGAGTCAAAATCGGAGTCTAAGTCGGAGTCTAAGTCGGAGCCAAAGTCGGAGTCGAATTCTGTGTCGAAGTCGAAGTCGGAGGCGAAGTCTGAGTCAAAATCCGAACGTTCTGTGTCTGTAAAGTCGCATCTAGTTGAAGGCAGAAATCTTTCTGCGTCTTCTGTAGTTAACCGGACTTCTGAACGGACTTCTGAACGGACTTCTGAACGGACTTCTGAACGGACTTCTGAACGGACAGTTCAGCCGGCTCGACCTGCGGTGACGGCTGCTGTCGAGGCTGAGCCGTCTGACAGCGACTTCGCCGGAAGTCTAGAAAATTCAATTTTGCAACGTTTGTCGAAGAAATCGGCGAAGAGTCGAGACCGACCGAAAAGTTCGTCACAGTTCTGCAAAGGTACGAGAGAAAATATTCGTTTGATTTAAGTTGCGTGGGTGAGTGGGTGAGTAAGTGAGTAAATATGTTGATGGGATGTGGTGGTGGATGGATGGATTGATGGATCAATGAAGAGATCCATCAAATTGGTGATGGGCTGATGGATTATGGATGGATGATGAGATGGATGGATGATAAGATGGATGGATGATAAGATGGATGGATGGATTATGGATGGATGATGAGATGGATGATAAGATGGATGGATGATAAGATGGATGGATGGATGGTGAGATGGATGGATGATGAGATGGATGGATGATGAGATGGATGGATGATTAGATGGATGGGTGGAGGATGAGATGGATGGATGGATGGATGGATGATGAGATGGATGGATTGATGGATGATGAGATGGATGGATGGATGATGAGATGGATGGATGGATGGATGGATGGATGATGAGATGGATGGATGATAAGAAGGATGGATGGATGGATGGTGAGATGGATGGATGGAAGAATGTATGGATGGATGATGTTGTGTGGATGGGTGGGTGGGTGTAAGTGATAAGTGGATGGTTTTTAATGTGCTTACAAATGCCCTTAGCTGTTGCTTTGTTGATTATATCTAAAACTTTTAAACGATTTGCTATTGATCTCACCGTCGTTTTCAGTACATTCAGATTGTCGTTAAGGTGTTAAGATCTTAATGTAGTCTACCAATAATCAATTCTCTTTAATACGTGGCTATTACAGTGCACCGGCCCCAACCAATATTCACCTTGTGCAAAGCTGCCATGAAAGATAGAAATGCATATATGCATGTTAGGGGAACCCCAGGGAATTTCCCGATAGATAATGGCGATAAGAATTTTGATTGCATGATGCATGTGAGTCAATGTAATGACAGTTAGGCATCTTTAAGCTTGGATCAATCAAATCAAGTGAATTGCTTCTTCTGTGCTTTCTCACTCTCTGCATAATGGTGTGTTGTAATCTTTGCTTCATTTCTCTTGTGCAGCACTGCAATCTGTTTTACGTTGTTGCTAGACGTTCAATAGGTCTACAACCTCCTTCAGAGAATGTGCAGGACTGGCTGTCAGTATTTCCCATAAATGAACCTTTTACTGATACTAAAAAAAATTTTTTTTTTGCTTGTGAACCTGTGCCCGAATATGGGGTCAAGAAGGGGCACTTGCCTCCCCCCTGGAAAATCGACTCCTACTTATACTTTTTGGTTGTTAGCAAATTCCTTCTCATTAAAGCACCAAAAAATGATACATAAAATGAAACTGAGAAGATTAATTTAGAAACTTCTATGGAAAATACACACGTTCTTAACTTCCTACTTTGAATTTGTCAAGCTGAAAACTGTGCTTTGCCGTGCTAAGAAAATAATCTGTAATAAATGTGGTTTTTTGCTGCAAAAATATCTGCTTTGGCACGGGCTAGAGCAGGAGCTTTCTCCTCGGCAGCAAAACCCACCTTAGCAGCTTCTTTGCTTCAGGGACATGTGGTCTGTTTTGCAGTTGCACTTGAAACTCTGCCGGACATCAGTCTCTTGACCACCTCTCAGATATGATGCTCATGTTTAAGCTAGGCACTATTATAGACTGGCTGTTTAGAAATTTGTTGAGTACAGTGGAGCTATTGTAAGTTAAGAGCAATGCCGATCGGACACTTTGAGTGACGGCCGTGGGCATGTCAGAGATTCTAGGATTTGATGTTTCTTAGCCTTGGGATGGATCATGAAACTCAAATATGGAAAGCAAAACATTCTACACTCGGGTTAAAGTCCCGATCACTCAAGCCGGAGTATCGACTGGATTTGGAAACAAAGCAGATGACGCGCTGCCTCTAAAACCAAATCCGGATGACGGTGGAGGAGGGGGCAGCACTGATGGTCCAGGAGAAAAAGGGCATATTATATCCGCCGGGAGGATTTCGACCTTTGGCACATGGAACGTTAGAACGTTGTGTGCTGTAGGAGCGGCGTCCCTCCTGGTGAGAGAATTGGAGAGGTTAAGGTGGGATGTTGTCGGAATAGCGGAAACGCACTGGATAGGTGTGCAGGACGAATATGTGCAGGGATGCAGGATCATCAGTTCGGGTGCAGAAAGGTTACACAGGGCAGGGGTTGGATTGATATTGTCAAGAGCGGCTCAGCGGGCTCTGATGAGCCACAGGCCAGTAAATGACAGGATACTGTCAGCCAGGTTCAAGACAGCGACAGGGGCTGTCACAGTATGCCAGATATACGCACCGACGGCTGACGCGGATGAGATGTGCATAGACGCTTTTTACGGTGATCTACAGAGGGAAATCAGCAGAACTCCAAAGAACGATGTGATAATACTCATGGGTGACTTCAATGCAAAGGTGGGAACTGGAGACGAGGAAACAAAGGGAATCATGGGAACACATGGCATTGGAGACAGAAATGAAAGAGGAGAAAGATTACTCGACTTCTGCAGTGTCAACGGGTTGGTGATTACAAATACAAGATTCAAGCAGACGAAAATGAACAGGAAATGGACATGGGAGGCGCCAGACAGAAGAACTCACAACCTTATCGACTACATCATAGTCAGCAGGAAGTTGCTGGGCAGCGTGAGAAACAGCAGAGCGTTCCCTAGCGCCGATGTAGGATCGGATCATCAACTGGTTATGGTGAACATAAGACTCAAGCTGAGGGCGAAGAAGGTAATACCGAGAAGTAAAAAGATCAATATAGAAGCGCTGAAGAACGAAACCACCAGAGCGAACTATCAACTCAGGATAGATCAAAGATGGGAAGAGATGATGAAGGAGAAAATGGAAGGAATCGAGGAGGAATGGAACAAGGTAAAAAGCGCAATACAAGAAACATCAGAAGAAATTCTGGGATACAAAAAGGGACAAGGGCGAGCAGAATGGCTGACAGAGAAGACACTAGAGCTCATGGACGAGAGAAGAAAATACAAATGCAAGAGAATGGAGAGCGCAGACATGGCGAAACATCATAACTATCTATGCCGCATGGTCAAGAAAAGTGCCAGGGAAGACAAAGAAAAGTTCATAAGAGAAATATGCAGTGGTGTGGAAAAGGATAGAGCCAGTAACAAAATTAGAGCGGTGTATGAGGGTGTAAGAAGAATCACGCAGACGCACGCCCCGAGGGTGGGGGCAATTAAGGACAAACAGGGTAAGATACTTACCCAGCCGGAGGAGGTTAAGGAAAGGTGGAGGGAATACTTTGATAGATTGTATAATGACCCAAACGAGACGGATGACAGCTATCTGGAGAATATCAAGGAGATGAAGAACATGGAAGAACTACCGGAATTGGGAGAGGACGAGGTAGAAGCCGCTATCCACAGAATGAAGCATAGGAAAGCTCCGGGATTGGACAACATTACAACGGAGGAAATACAGGCAGGAACGGCAGGATTGGGAATTAAGATCATACACAGGTTGTGTCAAGCGGTGTGGGAAAGAGAAGAGGTGCCATCGGAATGGAAGCGATCAATTATCATACCTATTCACAAGAAAAAAGACAAGCTGGATTGTGCAAACTATAGAGGGATAAGCCTACTCTGTCATAGCAGCAAGGTGTTTTCAACAATAATACTGCAGAGGATCAGGAAAAGGACTGATGAGATCCTGTCTGAGGCTCAAGCCGGATTCAGGGTAAATAGAAGTACAATAGACCAAATATTCACTCTGAGACAACTGGCAGAAAAGTACGAAGAATTTGGGAAGGAGCTTTACGTATGCTATATAGATTTTCGGAAAGCATTTGACAGTGTATGGAGGAAAGGATTGTGGAAGGTCATGAGACATTACGGATACCCTGAGAAGATTGTGAGGATACTGGAGAATGCATATAAGGATACCTTCAGCGCTGTAAGGGTGAATGGTGAACTCTCGGACTGGTTTGAGACCGTAGTGGGAGTACTGCAGGGGTGCGTCCTGTCACCCTTGCTCTTCAACATATTTCTGGAGTTGATAATGGCTAGGGCTCTGGATGGAATGGAGGAGGGGGCGGTGATTGGAGGAGAGGTTATAGGAGATCTGAGGTTCGCAGATGACATAGCACTGTTGGCAGAGCAAGCAAAGGGCTTGCAGGAAACACTGACAAGCGTAGTGGAAGTGAGTCGCAATATGGGAATGGCAATAAATGTCACAAAAACAGAAAGTCAACTTCTGGGAGGAGGAGATAAGAGGTTTCAATTGAAAGCAGATGGGCAGCAACTTGTGCAGGCGGATAGTTTCGTTTATTTGGGGGGAAACATCAGCACGCAGGGAGGATCAGAGAAAGACGTGAAAAGAAGAATTGGAATAGCGAGAGGAATATGGCAGGCATTGGGGAAAATATGGAACGCAAAGGAAATAAGCAGAGACACAAAAATCAAGTTGTATGAAACGTTGGTGTTAAGTGCATTACTCTACAATTCCGAGACCTGGACACTGAGGGAGACCGAGAAACAACGATTAAGAGTGTTCGAGATGGCCTGTCTACGAAAAATAGAAGGAGTCACAAGAAGAGATAGAATACGGAATGAGATTATATACGAAAGATTAAACATCCGGAACGAAGTAGTGAGCAGAATACAAAACAGACGACTGCGCTACTTTGGGCACATGGTCAGGATGGAAAACAACCGGTATCCAAAGATAGCCTTCAATGGGGAGGTACAGGGAAGGAGAAAAAGAGGAAGACCGAAGAAACGATGGAGGGACGTGATTAAGGAGGACTGTCAGGAGATGGGGCTGTCGATGCAGGAGGCTGTGCATCAGGCGGAAAACAGAGGAAGATGGAGAGCTTCCATAAATGAGCGGCTTCTGCGTGCTGGGGCATCGCCAAGGCCATAAGTCAAGTAAGTCAGCCTTGGGATGTGGAGGTAGATGGCAGGTCATCTCTTCCAGACTTTTATCATTGTCCGACTGTTATTGTGTTCGATGGCCGTGGAATTTGTTATCTGTTACGGAAACTGGGCATTTGTTCCGAATGTACCTTAGCTTGCTGCTGGCAATGAATTTGAAGTTCTGTCTAATCTGTGACCAGTCATTGTGTAGATCAGAGAGCTTATTGTTATAATTATACGACTGGTTTTATTGTGTGTGAGACTTAGTTACTAGATAACAATGATGATTGTAATAATAATTGTAATAGTACTAATTTTATCAATAGTGATTATACTCGCGATGAGGATGATGATGATGATTATTATTATTATTAAATAAATTTATAACGCGCGCAAGGTCACACCGAAATGTGAATCTGAGGAAATCATGATGATGATGATGATGGCGATGGTGATGATTTACGACATTGCCTACTGCTTCCTTTGTAAATTGTAGCTTTGTTGGTTCATGAAGATGATAAAAATAATGTGCAAAAATGTGAAAAGATATAACAATTTAATAATAGTAATAATGATAGTAATAATAGTGATAACAATATTAAAACTATCCATGGGTGCTTTAAAAAAGGCCAAATCGTAAGCTCCTGTGGTCAGTCTCAGATGTTTTTCCAACAGAAATTTCTTCTTTTCAGATCGTGAATTCGATGCCGACAAGC
The DNA here is from genome assembly GCA_945859605.1 of Lumbricus rubellus. Lineage (NCBI taxonomy): Eukaryota > Metazoa > Annelida > Clitellata > Crassiclitellata > Lumbricidae > Lumbricus > Lumbricus rubellus. Next base: position 42,687,943 of record OX243816.1, on the reverse strand, counting down.
ACTGCGGTGTCGTTTGTGGTGATACAGGAAAACCATGCACACATTCATTGACCTGCAAGGTATGCAAAGTTCTTTGAATCTTCCATCTTGGCATCAACTTCATTTTCATTGTGCCTGCTATATCTCTATGGAACCAATTGATGCATGTCGTGTTTGGCAGTAGCGTCAAATTGCATGGCATACTTTAAAGCACCAACTTCACTTGTTTTGCACTAATGCCACCTCCATGGTGCTTAGCTGTGTCTTGTACCAGCATCACCTGTGTTAGCGTGCCACTCAATGCAAAGAAAAATTCATTAGTTAATTATTAATTAATTAATTAATTAGTAAGCTTGAAAGAGCGCTATTAAAATCCTCGTTTTGATTGAATGCATACCTGTACGAGTGTACGTACCTGTACACACAAAATGACATACATGCAATCCTGCATGGCATCTTTTTGGTGCTGGTACCAAATAACAATGGATATAATAATGACACACCTGCCCTGTATTTTAGATGATGGTTAGGCGTAAAAAAAAATTGTTGTGTTTCCGGTAACCCGACCGACCCATTTCTACGGCCGCGACTCAAATATTTTTGTAAAACATTTTTATTTAAAAAAATAATTTGCAAAAAATGTTGGTTTTTTTCAAATTTTTTTTAAACATTTGTATTGACATAACATAAGAGACGTCAACAAAATGAAATTAATAGGACTGTTTCTAGAGCAGTTTTAGGTGCAGACAGTCGGGAAATAGGCAGTTTATACTTGCTAAGAACACGTACTTTGTTTCAGCGTGCAAAAAAGACTAGTGGGGTATACTTTTTCGGATAGTCACTGCATAAAAATATTTTGCCAAAATAAAAATATTTTCCGACCTACCTACCCAATTTTTTTAGCTCTGTTACCGGAAACACAACATTTTTTTTAGGCCTTAAAGAAATAAACCTTCATTGGTATGAAAATCAATATCATCGTAGGCTCGCACCCAACGCTGCACTTGCAAATATCATGGAGTTGCGGCCGTCCCATTTATGGATATATTTCCAACAAAGTACAGTGTGAAGTCTGTTCTTTTCCCTTGGTTTGAGTCAAGAGCACACCTGGGTAGAAATCTTAAAGGGGAATTTTACGAATTTTCTAAACGAGTGTACGATGTCCATGATTAGCCATGCATCATTCATTCATTCATTCATTATTAGAATTTATATTAGCGCCTCTTCAAGAAACTACTCAGAGGCACTCATGTTTCAGATCCACGCTCTGTCGCTGAGACGAGCTGCCGCCGGACGAACGAAACCATTCGACCAACTATTGAGCGAACACCGCGCCCTCAAAGACACTCTTCTCCGCAAGAAACTCGAACTCCAGACAACGGTAAAGACTAACGTTGAGGTCACGTCACCATCCGCAGCGACGACACCAGCCGCCATTTCTACCTCGTGTCTCTCGTCTCCTACGCGGCCTCAGACCCAGAGGCCGCCGCCTGCTGATGGGGGGACAACGAATGCCACAGAAAATGCAGTGGACCCTTGTCCTCAGCCGACGGTGACGGTGACCCCTGTTGTCCCTATTCGGGCGCCACGACCAAGGCCAAAGCCAAGATTTCGGTCGTCGCTTTTTCGGTCCAGCCATTGGTTTTCTCTTCTCGCTCCTGCGACGGGTGTTGACGAGAAGCAGATAGCGCGGTAGGCAACATTTGACATTCAAGCGTTTCATCAACTTTTAAATTGAATATTTTTTTTATCATGGATTTTTCGTTACATGTGAAAGTGAATAATTCATTTTTAGCTCACCGCTTTTTCTTTACGTATGAAAGTGAATTATTAATTTTGTTGCTTATGGATTTTTCTTTACGTATGAAAGTGAATAATTCATTTTTCTTTACATATGAACACTTATTATTATTGCATTTTGTCGTTGTGGTTCATGGACAATGAGAGGGATAATTCGTCAATCGGGATTTTAAATTATGTCGAATGATAAATGAAGAAGATTATTTAATACATATCAATTGACAAAATGAAGAAGGATATTAAACATTTATGATGAATGAAGAGGGATAAATAAATATATAATTATATACGTCCATTGATAAATGAAGAGGAATATTGAATACATAAGAATGATGAATACAGAATTTGACATCTCTTTTGTAATTATGTAGGCCGGTGAAGCTGCCTGTATTCCCAAGTGAAATTGACATCAAGTTACAAAACGACGACAGTGCTGTCTTACCAAGGGGTGCGGAGGATGTTGAGGTGATCAGCAGAATCCAAAGCCCATCCTATCTTCTCCATCATCCGAAACCTATTGCCGTAAGTTCATTCATGTGGAACCAAGCATCATTTGATTCAGTCAGATTTAAGTGTTTTAAGTTTTTCTGTGTTAATGTACAAATGCCTGTTGGTTTGATTTAATAATGCTTTGATTTACTGCACCAATGTGTTTGTATTATGATGATACATGGCATTCAGTTAGGCATCCAAACAACTCTAGGCACTGCGCTAAGTCGTTCAACAAAGACTCCAATGTTTTGGAAACATAGAGAGGAAGCCAGTTGGACAATAATTCCCGCAGAGTAGTGCACTGAGGCTGAATTCTGCATTTAGTTGCAGTTCATGCGAATGGAACCAAGAGCCATGGGCGTCCGTAGACATTTTTGCAGGACGGGCAAAACATAATATTAGTCATGGTTAAAAGCTGTTGACAAGAGCCTGGAAACTACAAAGTACGAAATTCAGAACAAGGGTATTTTTCATAGTGGTTTCTAAATGTAGGTGTCTCAGTTTCACCTTGTTTATCATTAGTATCATTAGTGATTCATTGCGAAGAAATTATCTTTGAGCTAAAAAGTTGTAATTAAAAAGTTAGGTGTCAATTTTCCAGGAGGCGAGGGGAAGTGCCCTCCTCTTCCCCTATGTGCGAGCGCCCTTGCCAAGAGCACCCCTTCTGTGCAGTTAGTTAGCTGATCATAATGCAGTTAGTTAACGTACTTGACATCAGCACAGAAGACATCAGGTGTCAATGTGTTTGGTGTGCAACGTTTTTTGCAGGTGAATCGATTTGGTGCGTGGAGAAGTGGTCCGGGGTGTTCCGTGTACAGTCGCAGGGAAGACTTGTGTCGAGCCGTCGTGGACGACATGGTTGACGGTCACCTGCGTCCTCCACCTCACAAGTACGTCCTTGAAGATCCAGTTCATCACATCAAAAGTCATCTTTTGTCTCTATTGTCTCTTTATGGTTCTTATCATCTTCATGATTGGTCGGATGGATGATGGGTTTATAATGTTCCATGCTGATTGTTCTTTGTTCATTCTGCTTAAACTGCTTTATTTTGTTTTTAGACTAAGTTTCTATTTTCTTGATTCTTGATAGCTAGTCAATTAAATGATTTGATTTTGATTTCATTGTATTTCTCCTATAATGGTGAGATAATAGATGTGTTTTTTAAAGCTGAACTGTTATATAATTATTAATCTGATGAATTATTCTGTCACAGGAAACTCTGCGTTGAGACCAGTCTGCCCATCAACATATCAGAACCTCTCGGGCCATCGACGTGCGGCGATCCCTACCACTTCACAATCGCCGACGCTCATCCTCATCATCCTCCGACGAACATCACCGCAGCACCATCCTCCATTTCCACGTCTTCTTCAACCACCACCGCACCACCATTCCTCTCCCCTTCGAGGAAGCCTCCGTCGAAATCCAAATCCCGGTCATCATCCCACTTCTCCGCAACATCACACGAACTCTCCACGTTTTCCGGCTCCGCATTCTCGACGACCGACTCGATTTCCGCGTACGAACTCGATCCTCTCGACTCGATAACCGACTCCGCCTCGCGACGCAACTCGACCGCAAACCATCGACGTTTGTCATCGACGAGCAGCAGCGTCGCGTCTCCTCCGGTCTCCGTTGAAAAGTTCAACGCCGACTTCACGGCGAACAACAGGATCCCGATTTCTTCTTTCGAGCGTGGTGGCGGAAACTCGAGCCGGGGTCTGAGCACCGGCGCCGAGTCGAACCTGCGGCTTCCGAATGGACAGCATCCTCAGGTGGTAGGAGGAGGAGGAGGTCAGTCGGGGAAGAGACGGTCGAACGCTGACGGGGTGCAGTACGTGGATGATGCAGGTGGTGGGCATGGTAAGCAGCAGAAGAAGGGTGAGGACGTGAAGTTCAAGTCTGACAACTGGAAGTTGACGGCAGATGAGTCGATAAAGGCGGACGACACGAGGTTCAAGGAGTGGCAGGGGAGCGTTCGACGGATGTCGTCGTCGTACGAAACGACGAGACCGTCTGTCATCGCGTTTGGCAGCCAGTTAGCGCAGAAGTCTGTGGTAAGTTGATACTCGCTGTTTTTCATGTGATAGTTGGATGTATTGTAGGCTTTGAATTTCTATTGTGCTGCTTTGAGACTTTGTGCAGGGCACCAGCTTATTCACGAGCACTGCGCCGTATCAGTGAGTTGTCCAGATAGCTTGGTCTCTGCTCTTTCTGGTTTTGGTCACAGTGTGGTGTGGAAAAATGCATCCTTGAAGTATTTATTGAGAATTATTATCTATTGTTGTATAATTATGAAATGCTGTTGATAGACAACAGGGCATCATCGTCAGGGATGGTGAGCAACTGTGCTGAAGGGTCTACAAGGTCTCTTCACAGTTTTGACTTTCACGTGACGTCTTAGAAGTTTTGTGATTTTCATTACAATTACACATTCGATGTTACATGCACTCTGGGGTCAATGAGGTCATGTGTCCGTGAACTCACGACTTTTATCGAATTGAAAAAGTTTTCTTTCCAATGCTTTGGTATCTATGCATACATACACACATACATACATGCATGCATGCATACGTACGTGCATACATACCTACATGCTTGCATACATACATACATACATGAATGCATACGTACGTACGTACGTACATACATACATACCAATAATTGTCCTGCGAGCGTAGCAGAAGCCATTATCAAGCCGTATGCATCATAAAGAATAGGTTATGATCTGTTGAAATATTTCTGGCCATTTGTTAAATCTTGGTACACAGTCTTAAAATTAAAAACCTTGTTTGCATGATTTAATTTTAATCAGCAGATAAGGCAGATTTATTTGGGCACTAGGTAGCGTTGATCTACAACAATTACTTTATTTCTGATATAAGTTTGAGACAGTAAATAAATGAATTGTTACGTAAGAAAATAAATTACATTAAAACATAATAAAACTAATAACTAAAATGAGTTTTTTTAAAAAGACTTCTTTAACAACTGTAAGATATGTTTCGATATCGATGTTTTTATTAGTCATTTAATTTTTTCACATTCTAACATCTTTTATTCTCTTTCTTTCTACATGACTATTAATTTGTATCAACATGATGAACATGTTGTCTTTTGTTATGATTTTACTTTAACCGGATCAATACAGATCTTTTAAAAAGATCGTGTCCCACTTATAAGCGGAGATGATTAATGAATCTGTTTTACAAGTTCTTGTCAAGACTGGTTGATTTAATAGTCAGTTTTAGCAGATTGTTACACATGTTTGATGCTGGGTCATTTGATTGCTGGGTCATTTGATTGCTGGTCATTTGATTGCTGGGTCATTTGATTGCTGGGTCATTTGATTGCGGTGCTTAGTAAGTGTAAATTGTATTGTATATGACCGTTTATAAAGCTCTTCTCTTTCAGAAGCGCTCCCAGTGCGATTGACCCTTCAGGAGAGAAAAGGCAAGATTTGAGGTGAGAGAAGATTGAGGAACGACGACCATAGAGAAAGGTGGAGTGAACTAATATGGTGAAAGCCAAGAGGGAGGTCATTCCATTCCCCTGTGTCAATTAACCACAGAAAAATCCATAGAGGGGTGGGTACCTATGCAGGCAAAGCATCTGGATTGAGCCATGGCAGTAATAATAGTGGCTTGGGGTTTTCACTTTCACTAATGACTTACGGACGAACTACTGTGCTACTACGTACTCTGAGAAATAAAAGACATCGGTTTGCAACTTTTGAATCAAATTGCATCGTGTGATTGGCGAAAATTCAACTGTCGCCAGGCACTGCTCTTCTTTTCTTCCTTGTTGTCTTATTGCGGCTGTAAATGATTTCTTTCATAATTTCAGGAGAACTCGTCATGTCATCTGTCGTCATCATTGCTACCAAACCTCAACGGTCTTCAGCAGCAGCAGCAGCAGCAGCAGGGCTATCGTGGCCTTCAAAGCCTCAACCACAACAGACCTCCTCATCCTCATCCTCATCCTCCTCATCCTCCTCATCCTCCTCCTCCGCACATTTCCAATCTCGTCTCCAGGGACCGACATCTTAGCTCGCAAAGCTCAACGCCTTCCTCCTCCTCCTCAGCTCCAGGCCTCAAAGCCGCCGCGACTCAGGTAAACCGGACGCTGGGAATTCCAATGACATAGTGCTGCCGTTCAAGTTGCACGACGTCCAAGAAGGCGGTACGAACAACGAGAGAGAGAGAGACACACATACGTGAAGAAATAGGCAGCATACGAGACGCACAATTGCAGCGGACTGTTGACACAGGGACGCTGCTGCACTGGCTTCCTGCTCAGTCGGGTAATCAGTAGCTTCCTCTGAGAAGGTGCCTTTATGCTGCCTTCGTGGTCAGACTGCGTCGTCGTTGTCGGCGTTGGTTGTTCGGTGATGCGGGTGAAACTGAGATGTCCTCCATGATGCATGTGTGCACGGTCCGAAAGACGGGTGCAATTCCTCTCAAAGACTGCGCATGAAAAGGTGAAAAGGTGGGTCAAACACCCCTCAAGGGGTGAAGAGGCCAGAAAATTTAATGACTGGGAAAGAAGATGTTGGAAGATTTAATGACCAACAAAGAAGATGCCGGCCAGAGGGTTTAATGACTGGAAAAGCAGCAGTTGCCTGAGAATTTAATGACCGGGAAAAAGATGCCGGAGGATTTAATGACCGGAAAAGAAAATGCCGGAAAAACGAAGACGCAATATCACAACCGGCAGCATCATCATCAGAGAAGACAAGTCTGTAGAAAAGAAATCAACGATTCGTGAATTCATTGAATTCGAAACAGACCCCGGATCAGTTCAACCATTTCCTGCGTAAGCACTTGGTGTGACGGGTCAGTTAGCACACTATAACGGAGTGGTTGCGTTCCTGCATGGTAGCAATGAGCAAAAAACTTTGACAAATCGGCGGACAGTAGCATTCGGCCCGTCTGGGTCAGCTCAGGACTGAACTTGGGGACGCTTGCCCCTTGCAACATCACTCGAGAGCCTGGGATCAGTTTCTGCTCCTGGCCTGTGGTCAACTGAACTCTGACAGTGATTGATCACAGTGGTCATTTCTGTGCAGTGGTCATTTTCTGTGCAGTGGTCATTTTTTGGGGCAGTGGTCATTTCTGCGCAGTGGTCATTTCTGTGCAGCGGTCATTTCTGTGCAGTGGTCATTTCTGTGTAGTGGTCATTTCTGCACAGCGGTCATTTCTGCGAACGTGAGTGACCGCCTGCCGTCATTTTACTGTTTGTAATTTCTGTTTCTCGATGTCTTTGTCGTTTGTGTGCAAATGTTCGTGTCTTGATTCTTTGTTTTCGTCGCCTGCAAATTACTTTTCTCGTTCTCGATATTTGATTTACGGTAGGTTTTTTTGCTGGAGTACCTGGTACATCAACGTATTTTGTTTTGAAGTTTTAATGCTCTCTGGTACTGCCATATGCACAATGTTCTCTGATTTGTTAGGCTTTTTGGTACAACACGTTACTTTATTAGTTTCGGTCTCTAGGTCGCCTGGTGCTCTGTAGGTTGGTGTCATCTTATGCAACTCGGTATTCGTGTCATTTGGTGTTTTTTTTTAGTTGGTACTCAGTGCAACTGGCTATGCATGTCTTAATAAGAAATAATTTGAAAGCTGTAGTGGGATTTTAATTGTGTAAAGCACAACAATGGGATACAGTGTTATTTAATGTGTGAGCAATGCAGGATTCATGCTCACATATGTATGGCTAATTCAGTTTAAAGTGTGAGGTGCAGCACGGCTTATGGCTATGTCACGCAAGGCCGTAGCCAGGATTTTATTTTGGGGGGGGTTTCTTTGCCGGAAATTTTTGACGGTTTTTTTTAGTCATCAGATCGAAAATTCATCTCATTTTGCTTAAATTCATTTTTTTTCGTTATGTGCTAGTGAATGCATTCTATTATTTCATTTCGTCAGGGGTTTTTATGGTTTTATTTCATGGTTTTTGCATCACGAGCTAATAAATGCAATAGATATTTTCTGCATTTTCCATTTCGGGGGGTGTTCAAACACCCAAAACACTCCCCTGTCTACGGCCTTGGCTGTGTGGGTAGTCTATTGGTTAGTGCATTAGCCTGTCAATCAACAGGGCCAGAGCAGAATTGTTTCGAGATTTTGGTTTGATGGTAATGTGTACGCCGACCGTACACTGTTGTTGGGGAAGATCGTGCATGCAATGAGGAAGAGGGTTGGCTGGCTGGCCGCTATCATGTCCTAGTGCACTATCGTATGCCAAGGTTTGGGAAAATGAAGTCACCAGCACTTTATACTCGTCTGGGGTACCTCCTCTTGAGGTTGGATTTAAAGCAGGCTTTAAAGAACTGTTCCTTTTCTTCCAAGGGTAATTATCTCACTCCTGCCAGCAGCTCTTTACTGTTAACGTAATTAGAGTTAATTATATAGCACTGCTTTAGACGATGCTAATCAGTGGGACTCAGGTAACGAGAGAATTCAATTGCAGAAGACTCTTCCAGGTCTTCCTAAACATACGGGTGCAGCTGCCTATCCATCGGATCCCCACCCAATGTTGAGATATGGCACGTGTGCTTCTCGTTCCTGAACAGACGATCAATTCAATTGAGGATGAGAAATAACTGGCAACAATGTCTTCCTCTTTTCTACCAAACATTTCCTTCGCAGCCGAATAGTGGGCTAAATAGCTATTCGGTATTCGGCCGAATAGTAGCGCTCAAACCGAATACGAGTAGTGGTCGTATGACATCTGTTTCTGCATATGCAGCTGCTACTTAATATAGCAAGTGGACTGAAGTAACTAATTATAATATTTGCTGTGGTTACAACCTGGCCTCGCCTTCTGCCTGAACCATGATATCAGTGGTCTCATTCTTTGTGTACCGTGACTGAATGTTGTCGCTGGACATATTATATGCAGTATTCGTATTCGGCGGAATAGTTGACCAGTCCAGTTATTCGTATTCGTTTGAATAGCGATAATAATCACCTATTCGATGCAGGCATCATTATTTCTATCCAGTGGTCGCACCTAGTGTTACCATTTGTCATGTACTTCCTTTGAGCGGTTTAGAGAAGTAGTGAGCTGTGTAGTAATTGTTATTGGCTGGGTCAATCAATTAACCGAATTCGTTCAAGCATCATCCAGATTCAGTATTACCCGGTAACCTTTAAGTTCAATGTTTGCTAGAGCTGTCAATCCAAATCCTATTTGCAATGCTTCTCGAGTTTTCTGCTTGCTACAATTTGGGATGCACGATAGCGTAGTGGCTAGCATGCCTGACTGTCAACCTTTAGGTCCGCGGTTCAAATCCCGACCAGGGCAGCAATTTTTTGCGTTTCTGCCAAACATCACCCACGGCATACTGTCGGTGGGAAGATGAGACAGCGAGGGAGAGGACTGAATACCTGTCCTTGTATGCTGAGGATAAGAAAATTGAGTCGCTATAACACTTCATACCCATGGCTGCCTCAGGCTTAGCTTACAGGACCACCTTGAAATCATCATCATGGTCACCGTACCTGCGATTTTGACTGAATAGGGACTCGTATTGAAGCTCGTGAATAAGCAGGTGCCCTTGTGCTTAGCTTTTAAATGGCGCTTTAGAAGAATCAAGTTTACGGTTGCTATGTGTAATAGAGTACTATGGAGTCAGTTTGATACTCTTGTCATTAATTAATGGTCGAATAGAATCATGTTGGTGACGATAGATCATGATATACGACCGTAAATAGTTTGCATTTCTGCATTCAACTATGTTGTAATTAATTTTTTAAACTGATGTTTGTTCTGGTTTCTGATTTTTCTGCTTTTTGGTTCCCATGGTAACTTGCACGTGCAACGTTGTTTCATCGCAGTTCGCAGCCATATACACCACGGCTGATCAGAATTTTTTTATTTATGTAACCTTTTTTAAAATCAGGTTGGGAAGTGTTTTAATGTTGTCACAGGATGGTGTAATTTATTCTGTGGCAGTCTAATTGCAAACCAGTTTAATTAGGTCACAATTTTCTTTCAGTTGTGTAAGCTATAGAATCTAAATGAACAGACTTTTGTACATGAGGACCTTAAAAGGCATGGTAACCAATGGAATGACCAGAGCTGATGATGGATCTGTCTGAAATAGCCTCCCGTTGGTGAAACACCTGTTACATAGGGTTGACTCGTCAGTGTATTACAGGCTGCTTAAAATTTTTTGTATCATCGTGGTAGGACTGGGGCGCCTCTGAGTGGGTTTCTTGAAGGGGCGCTATATAAATTCTTGAAATGAATGAATGAATTCATTGAAAAGTGAGTAGGGTTGGGACCGCGTGGTTGGTCGCTATAGAAAATCTTGTACAGACTTTGCTTTCAAATGGGTTGCAGAACTTTAAATCTACTTGCTTTGTTTCTTGATCTCTGCAATCAACAACGCACCAGGAATTAATCCTCTGAAATCATAAACTTATGGCAAAAGTTTTTGAGCCGCTAGCAAAGAAAGAGATTAATTATCAGCTGAGCTGTATTATTTGCGTTGAGATATTTATGCTTGCTTTGGCAGACTAATAAATTATTAATTAACGTTTGAATTCGACTTTACGCTACTCGTCTTTTAAGCTAATGGCATCATCATTGTCGTCGTCGTTATAATTTCATTGTTATTATCGTTATTATTCCAGGTAGATTTTCATTGTTCTGATTTTATTCCGGGTAGATTTTTATTATTTTATTTCAGGTAGATTTTTGTTTGTTATTATTTTGTCGGGTAGATTTTTATTGTTATTATTTGATTCCAGGTAGGCCTAACGCGAGCACTCGAATTATCTTGGTTTGGGATAGATTAATTATTTGGTTTACAGATTGAACTCTTATTGCAAGAGATTGTTAGCATATGGACAGACTAAGGCTTCGTAATTGCATGAAATGCTGGAGAAGTAGAGATATTGCAGACGATGATTAGAGCTGGCGTAGTAGATCTGCACATAGTGTATTTTAGAGTTTTTTGCAATTGAACGACAACGCTGTGTGTAACTGGCCACTGCTGTTCGGGCGAAGACTGACTACTGACTGTTGAATGCAGCACAGCGCATCATACATAGCGGTTTCGTTGTTATTGTTACAAGCATGAGTCTAGTGCTTAGCATTTCTAGTTACAATTTTTGTACACACTGCATGATTTGTAATGCTTACCGACGGCCATTGTAGATGTCTCCTCTTCAGTTATTAGTGTTCGTGTGTTAAATCATTGTTGTATTGATTAGTGTTTTTGAAATTGTTCTCGATTTGGTTGTTTTCTAAGATCCGTTGATGAAGTGTAATTCTTGTATGTACATGTACAGTCATCTAAGTTTCTAGGATAATGACCCAACTTACCCCAACACCCTCCTCCCCCTGGGTAATATTAATTTCCAAGTAAGACACCTAAAAAATCAGGAAGTAATCGGCAATGGGCAATAACCCTCAGGAAATAAAATGCATGGTTTGACAATTAAAATATCTACATTACTTCACCTCATTTGTATATCTGCATATTAAATAGCAGACTATCATGCCTTATTGTTTGAATGCTAAGTATTATTTAATAATTAATTACCAACTTCCGTAGCACGGTCTCATCATTATGCACCAGCAGTGCATCAAAAACAAGTCTTAATCAAGTCTTTGCTGGGCTAATTAAACTTTTTGTGTACTCATTGATCCCCTAGGTTAATGTCAACCAACTTGTGATAGTTGCATTCCAGGCCTAGTAAAGCACGCCTAAATTCCTCAAATCCAGCCTCATCTCTCTCTGTCTAAAGACCTCATTGCAACATTGACTAACAAATTACAATGTCACTGATCCGGTAGATATAATATGATACTTATTTAATGTACAGTAATTTGTTGTAATGTTTAACCAATAATTAATTCATGTCGTAAAATGGACAGCAAGTTTTATGTTAAGACATAAGTTCTGTAACAATTTAATCATGGACATGTATTCCTATACAATTTCTAAATAGAGAGATTATTGGTGCAGCTTTAAGTGACATTTTTTCCTGGGGGTTATAATACATGGGGTTATTGCCCCCCTCCCCTCAGTGTGGGTTTATCCCAGGTGTGGACATGCAGGGTTATTGACCTGATACCAACAGCAAACACTTTAAGATAATAATACTTGTGGCATTATTGACAACCGGACCCAATTTGTGCAGACATGTTTACATTCGACCGCTTCAATTAGTAGTACCTTTGTTTATTGACAATTCTAGATGATAAGTAAGAGCCTTAGCATGCTTTGAACCCGCGAGTGTCAAATTTTATCACAGGTGTAGTATTCTGTGAATGCAGTTGTGTTTTAGTTCCATATGAAATTACGTGCCAAGACTTGAGACTAGAAAATGCATCTTTAGATTTCAGGGCGTTGTCGTCGTGACGTATTTTGCCCAGGTTTCGAATCTCGGTGCTTCCTTCGTTCGTTGCCACGTTGTGCAACAAACACGTTGGCTATGTTGTGCAACAAACACGTTGGCTATGTTGTCCAACGAACACGTTGGCTATGTTGTCCAACGAACACGTTGGCTATGTTGTCCAGCAGTGGTTGTCATTTTCGCCAACTGACTGAACGTGCATAACGTTACACCTTCAAGGACATAGATTGTCCAGAAGGGCATACATAGCCTGGAAACAATTTCGGGGTTTCCATTTCAGTTTTTTTCGCACTGGACCTAGTCACACAGGACGTGGGGTCAGTATTGAAAATTGTCAGCAGTTTTTATTTTGGGGTTTGAATCTATAATCCAACCCCCACCTTCCTAAAGAAGCCCATGACTGTTCAAGAGAAAACATAAGTATGTGCATGTTTTGTTGCTTCTGTCGCCCATTTTACTTTACAAACTTTCGGCACTGGATCTCTGAGCATTGGGCCTTATAATGTGGAGAGTAAGCTTACATGTAGTCTTGAACCTTCTTAGGTGGTGTCACTTTGTGTAGTGACCCCTAGCAAGTTCTTCATGCACAATTACTCGGCACAATCATATCTCTGTCTTTTTGTGGTTGTCTTTGCACTTGTGAAATTGACAAGGACATGATCAAATGCAGTTGTAGACTTTCTTCTGTAAGCTCAATTATGTTGCTGGATGACCCGAGAGTCAGATGAAAACTGATTGGCTGGAAAATCACTTTCAAGGTTCCTTCTGAAGAAGAGACGTGTTCTTAGGCATTTGATTGGTAGAGGTGCAAAACACCCACAAATGACTCCCAATGTATGTGGTAAGATTGCATCTTTAAGCTTACGTGAATACCATCACTGTACACCACTGTTTTGAGAAACTCATTTTTTGTATGATAGTGAAAACTATGGGTAGCAGTTGTAAGAAATTTGACTGCACTGTGTACAAAAAAACCAACAGTATTTACACTGTTCACTTTCACATAATTTATGTTACACAGGTTTGGGTTTTATGTTACATAAGTAGTTTGTCCTATAAAACGCAGCTATGAAATTGGCATAAAAATAAGTTGTGTTCTGTTTTTCACATTTCGTAAAAGCTGGTTTTCTTTTTTCGTGTTACTTGACTGGTTTGCGCTATTAACAAGCTTGCTTTGCTATTTCAAGTCAGCCAGAGTGTATTACAGTAATGCCATTGGTCGGTACTAGGGCTGTCAACTTTTGATTTTATAATCTTACACCCACTTTGTCACTCCATATGCCATTGCCAATTTAACCTGTCCACTTCATTACAAGTACCGGTATGTAATAAATATCCCATCTGCCTAATGTAGGATTAAATATACTGCAATTGGATAGATTGCTAATCTAACCAGAGGGCACACCACTAATACTATGTTCCTTTCGAACCTAAAAACCGCTTGATTTAGCCGTGGTTTGGCTGGGAGTACTTTTGGGCAAAATTAGCCTGAAGGCTGAAGGTGCTCTGTATAAAACTCAATGACAATAATAACAATCTTCTATTATTTTATTCTATGGCCACTTTGTGAAACTTGTTTACAGCCGGTTGTTTCATTTTATCGTGTAAAATCAATTTTGGTGAATTGGGTATTTACACCAAATTTCAGGGCAATTTGGGATCAATCCAAGATATGGAACACAAGGTCGATTCCAGGTTTGTCCGATTGAACCCTGGATGGTCGGCAGCCCTAATCTGCTCTCTTTTACACAGATAAACATTACTTTCGACGATGTAGTAGGATTACGATTTTTAAAAAGCTTGAAGTTTTGTTTATGTTAGTTCCTTAACCAATAGAATCTGTAAACATTCAGTCTTATGAAATTGTACATCATGTACGTTAATTTGTTTGCTTGGGGAGTTTCGGCTTGTGCAGGCAAAAAGGTTTTACGCTGGTGATGTAAACTGTAAATTTGGGAATTGATGCGTAAAGTGGCTGCTAGCTAGTCTGGCAAGTTCTTGTAAAGTACTTAATTTTTTTAGATTTACCTGATCAGGAGGACTTAAGACTGACCCAAAGAAATATCATTATTATACACGAACTAACGTTCTGTACTTGTAGTTTTTGGAACTTGTAAACATTCATAAACATGTTCATATGCATAATTATTGTTTTGTTTCTATGGAGAATTGTGCATGTTTTGCATATATTTGTATATCCATTATATTTAACAGTTTTTGTACATAGGTATATTATACATGTATGATAAAAAATACTATTGTAAATGGCTCTGATACATGTATACCAAGTATGTAGTCGTAGTATTAGTAATTAAGTGTTATGCACAGCATTTATTAAAGTCTTAACGTTTCTGTTATGTAAATACTGTGTAAATAAACCATTGTTATTATTATTTTCGTTGTACTTAAGTTTGAAAAGACGTGTTGTTGGTAATTGTTTTACTTACAGCAGAGGTTTGTTTTGATACCTGTCTTCATCCAATTCTCTGACACTGGGACACTGTATGCATGTATGTCTGTCTGTCTGTCTGTCTGTCTGTGTGCTTGCGTACATACATGTGTCCGAGTATTTGTGTGTCTGTTTGCATCTGAACACCTATATAGCATCCTTGTGATAACTCTCAAAAGAGCTTGAACTTGAGTGTCCAACAGTTTTAGAGGTGTGCGTTGTAGGTTAGCCAGTGCTTGAGTTGTCGAATGGGGTTCAATGAACTTCAATCCCTGTCACTTTTAGCTTTCTTTCTAACCACTCATTTAAGTAACTGCGAAGATGTTTGTGTGCGTTTGCTTGTTTGTATGAGAACTTGTTATAGTGCCCCTTCAAGCTTTACTCAGAGGCGCTCCCGACTACAGAGTGGACACTGCATCAGAGTTTCACGCCGGAACGGTGAACAATTGCGAGTGAAGAACTTGCCCAAGGTCCCTACGCGGTGGCTTTATAGGTGGATTCGAACTTGCAGCCCTTCGGCTGCAAGGCGACGACCATAGCCACTACATCACCCCACCCCATCATGTGCGCGCGTGTGTGTGCGTGAGCACTTGTTATAGCACGCTTTCAAGATTTACAACAACCCTCAAAGTCTGTCACTGTTTCATTCGTCAGATTTATTCAATTGAACGATTTTTAAATTAATACACCAGTGTATCGACGCACAAAAACTAATAAATTAACGTTTGTAAATAAAAACAGTGAAATAAAATTCCACGTACAAATAATTAAAGAGCTGCATTCGGGACTGCTCTGCGTGTGCTCAGAGCATACTTCGAAAATATTCCGTTCAGGTCTGGAACAGAAGCGAGAAGACTCTAAGCCTTCTAAGGCGTTAAATAAAAGCGGGGAGACATCTGCGAATAACAGTTCAACCGCACATGCAAAGCTCCGATATCATGCCTCTGTTCTATAAAAACAACATAGATTCGTTGGGCCGCATTTAGATCTATCTTTTCTCTTTGAGCCAGCAGACGACCATTACTGATTAATACTGAAATTGGCGAGCAAACAAACGTGTAGGCCTACGCTAGGCCCTCTGTCGACGATTTAAAAATTCGTTAAAAAGCAATAGTTTTTGCAACAGTAAATACTGAGACGAATCGGTAACGATAGATCGAGATGAGATCACATCGTCAAGTGACTGCTAGTGTTTGAGGTTACAGCGACCTTCGCTAGAGTCCGCCAGCAACACAGCTGTTGCTTAGCAACCGTTAACGTTGAGAGGTTATTCTGACGTCATCTGCATCCACGGATGCCGCAGAATATCGTCGAGTGTCGGCCTCTGGCGAGGATCGATGGAGAGACAGCTTCGAATGAGATCTTTCAGTTCTGTTTGCAAAAGAAATCAACCATTTTATTAATTCATTGATTGACTGAATTAGGGATTGAATGAAACAGGTATGTGTGAATGTATGTATGTATGTATGTATGTATGTATGTATGTATGTATGTATGTATGTATGTATGTATGTATGTATGTATGTATGTATGTATGTATGTATGTATGTGTGTGTGTGTGTGTGTGTATGTATGTATGTACATTGTATGTATGTATGTATGTATGTATGTATGTATGTATGTATGTATGTATGTATGTATGTATGTATGTGTGTGTGTGTGTGTGTGTATGTATGTATGTATGTATGTATGTATGTATGTATGTATGTATGTATGTATGTATGTATGTATGTATGTATGTATGTATGTATGTATGTATGTATGTATGTTTATATGTATGTATGTATTAATTAATTATGTATGTATGTATTATATACAATATGCAGGCCTGTATCATGCATCTAAATAATATTAATAATCAGATTTTCCTGATTTTCACTATAAAAGCATGAGTTATAGAATGCCATGTCTTCTGTCGTTTGCGTTCGTGTGAATTGTTTCAATTGCATAACTGCACACTATAACCAGTTGCGGTCTGTCAACCGGATTGTTCAATACAGAATATTATCATTACTATTACTGAAACGTTAGATAGCCCGCATTGTCCTTATCAGCCTAATTACGCCTACTTCAGGGTCTTTCATAACCACCCTCTAACTCTAAGTACTTTGTGCACTATGCCTAAGTGCCTATTCAATTTAATACGAAGGACATTTAGATGAAATAACTATAGGCCTAAAGATGAAACTGATGAAGTGACAGCAATAGAAATAGCTTACTTTGTGATAGGTTGTTGTCTTTGAAGACTACTTTAGCTTTTGCGATTTCATTATCGGCTTCGAACGGTATGTCCCCACACGCCATGTCGTACAGTAGTATACCCAGCGACCACACCGTGGCGCCACTGGCCGTGTACGAGTGATTCGTAATCCATTCGGGAGGGCTGTAGACTCGCGTACCTGCACATGAGAAAAATAGAGTTGCAAATTTATCATTCTAAGAATTAGGTTTAGTTAAATTCAGTTCTGCTTGTAAATGGGAAAAAGAAAAACCATTGAAAATGTTAAACCGATTGGAAATTGGCACCCTTCCCAACGTTCTATTCCGCTTATAAAATAATTCATTCATGAATCCCTTCATTGATCAATCCACTCACATAATAATTGTGTCTATTACATAATTAGACATACATACATTCATCTACTTCGCCAAGCCATCAACCAGTGTATCTGATATGCAGTCAGTCAATTAGTCATTCCATCCATGTGTACATACATAAACACATAAATCCATCCATCCAAACATCAATTCATTCATCAATCTATCCATACATTTACGCATACGATGTTTAGTCATCCATATAAAAATTATAGCCTACCTTCGAACTGCGTGTACTCTGAATCCCTCAGACATTCACTGGCTCCAAAGTCGATCAACCTGACGTGGCCAGAATCAAGGTCGACGATCACATTCTCGTCCTTGATGTCAAGGTGAACGACTCCGCATTGGAAAAGCCGAACGACGGTCTCAACGATCTCCCGGAAGAACTGCCTCGCCTGCCGCTCCTCGAGACGACCCTTCTGCGTGATGTAGTCGAAGAGGTCCTGGCAGCGGGATGGACATTCAAGGACAACGAGGAAACTGTCCTCCATCTCGTAACAGTCCAACAACCGATTGACACCGTCGACCTCTGAAACGACCTTGAGGAAGTAGACTTCCCTCGGCACTTTGACGTCACCAACCTATGTTCAAAGCAAAGACACATTCTATAAATAAATGAAACATAATTGCATGCATAATTACATACATAATTACATACATATGCACACACATATGTATATACACATACATAACTACATAATTGCATGCATGTTTATAAATATACACACAACGGAAAAATTTAGAGAAGTAAGCAGAAGAGGAAGAGGAAGAGGAAGAGGAAGAAGATGAGGCATGCAGAGGATGGGGAAGAAAAACAGAAAGAGAAGGAAGTAGAAGAATTTGAAGAAGAAAAAGATGAGGAGAAGAAGAAGTTATAATTATGTTCGTTCAAATATGCATACACACATACATGCACACACAAATATGCATACATATGTGCATGCATACTTATGCATATTCATATGTAGAATGTAGCTACTTAGTATACATGCATGCGTATGCTTAAAGTGCATATACACGAAGGAAGCTTATTGCTCACCTTGACATATTTGCTGATTTTCCGTTTGCTGATGTATTTAATTGCAACCTGCAGAAATGAAACAGATACCAAAATGAGTTGATCATAATTACTTGAATAAACAAAGGTGAACGACATTTCAAACCATCAATCAGCGTGAGAATTGCCGTTGAGGGTTGTGGGGGCTCAACCCCTGGTCTTTCTCAGGGCCCATAGTAAAGTTTTCATAGCATACTCCAACTCCGCGTATACCAGCGTCTAACCTCAAGCAATTTTTTTTAATAACAATTAGAAATAGGCCTACTGCCATCATGCACGTTTCTTATTATCAGCGATTCTAATTGTATAGTAGGCTAAGCGTTCAATACTTAATAGGTCTAAGGCAGTGTCTCTACAGGAGTGTAATTATTCTGGTGTCTTATAAAAAGAGCCTACATATATTTGCCAATTAACTGGCTTTATTTTATACTGTTTATTTATTTACTTACTGACTTACGGAGATATAGACAGACATAACATACACTAATAGTCAGATAGAGGCAGTTACCGAGACACATGCATATGAAAAACAAAAGATATGCCTATACCTTGGTCTGATCGGCAATCCTTAGACCAGCGTAGACTGTTCCAAACCCGCCACACCCAATTTGTCTGTCGACGAAGTACTTCTCTTCAAACGCTAGTCTCTGACTTATCCAGTCTACAACCACAGCCACATTAAACGAATTATACACCTGGACACTGAAATCGTATCATAAGGCAAATTTCGGCAATGAACAATTAACAAACAGTTCATAGCAACGCTGGAACTTATCAATTTCCATCAATTCACGTAGCCTATAGCTGTAAATGTTTGACATAGGCTATAAGCTTATCTATTATAACAGCATAAAATAAAACAGTATATAATAGGTGTTGGAAGATTTATGCTTAGTAGGAATTGGGAGATTTATGCTTAATATGAAGTGGGAGATTTATGCTTAATATGAAGTGGGAGATTTATGCTTAATAGGAATTGGGAGATTTATGCTTAATATGAAGTGGGAGATTTATGCTTAATATGAAGTGGGAGATTTATGCTTAATAGGAATTGGGAGATTTATGCTTAATAGGAATTGGGAGATTTATGCTTAATAGGAATTGGGAGATTTATGCTTAATAGGAATTGGGAGATTTATGCTTAATATGAAGTGGGAGATTTATGCTTAATAGGAATTGGGAGATTTATGCTTAATATGAATTGGGAGATTTATGCTTAATAGGAATTGGGAAATTTATGCGTAATTGTTTGTCTTCTTCGTTATTTCTCGCATGTCGGTTTTTTGTGCACAAGATGCTTATAATGTGTAGGCCTATATATAAAAATTCAGAATTGCTAAAGTTTCGTGTATAAATTCTGTACTGTAGCCTACTCTGGAAAGCCGAACGATATCATGGACCCCTACCGTACAGGTTTAGCGCGGCATTATGGCCTGCGAGTAACTAGGTCTAGGAAGCAATGACCCATCATTGGCCCAGAAAAATGTATCAACATCTGAAAGTCTAGAGTCTGAACATTTAGACCTATTATAGGTACACAACTCTTGAATTTGTGTACATGTATGTATAGGGATTAGTATACATATACATATATACATGGGCGTCCGCAGGGGGGCGCAAGGGGGCGCAAGTGCGCCCCCCTAGATTTTTCGCATATTTGCAGATAACTCTAGATTATTTGGCTATGATTATTACAATGCGATTTTCCACGTGATTATCTGTGTGTTCTACAAGTTGGACGTATAATTTATATCTTTCTTTCTATGCATAGCATATAGATAGCCTATAGAATTTCTCGTGGTAATATGGAAATTCATACTGTTAACCCAATATACGACCAAATGCATTCAGTCGTGTCATCTACATGTAATTGCCAAGTAATTGGTATCGTGTTCCCTTTAGCAGCGGCTCTTGTGTTGTTTCAGGCGATCACTGCGAGATAACAGATCCAGCCGGTGAAATGCGAATAGTCGCATAAAATTATATATTCACACGATTATAATATATAGGCATATATATATATATATGTATATATAAACTTAATTGGCACTGACTGGAGCGAATGTCTCTGAGCCATGACTGCAGCTTGTTCCCTCTATGCCAGCCAACACGCGTTTTGCCACCCTTTAACCCGCTAGCTTCGGAACTATACTGCATATAGGGGCCCTGATGTACTATATAATACATATCTATATATACTATAGGAAGAGCCGAAGAGGTGCGTTATTCTTATAGGGCTACACGATGCTGCGTTGACTCAGCCTTGGTTGGCTTCAGAGACAGGATGAAAGATGAGGGTGCCAGCGAGAGACAGAGACGAAGAGGTAGAAGGGACAGAGAAATAAAGGGATAGGAGGGAGAGAAGAGGAAACATCACATCAAAGTTGATATTTGATAGGGTGGCATATAATATATATATAATTATATATACATGTATAAAAATTGTATACTGTGCGAGGGGAGAGAGAAGGGAAGGGATGAGTAGTGAGCAGAGGAATCTAGTCACCACCTCTATCGGAGGAAAGTTACGACCTTGCTGACAGATTGAGGTAGATCCCAACACAAGGGACCAAAAGCTTCCCGCTCGAGGCAGAGCGAAGGGCAATTTGTTATGAACGGAACAGGAAGTCAAAGGGTGTTCATTTTCGCTTGAAGTTAAGTTCTATAAACGGTCATATTTTACAACTAAAATGCCGGTATATAGGCCTACAGCGGGGCCTGAGCGGGCACCACACAAATTAAGGTCATTCAATACGGTACGCTTATGTGATGGTAGAACATGGATTCATTCGTTCAACAACCAGTGACGACCGTTTATCAGGTTTCTATGCAGACCTAATGAGTGTATGTACAATTGTACATTGTACTTCGTACTTGGGAAACAATATTCTTCATCTTGGTCTTCGTACGTCGGAAACAATTTCAGCCAACAAAAGCGGGTTCAGGAAGTAATAAAATCAATATGGATATAAGACCCCAGACGATTGCAAGAGTAAGGTCAGATTTCAGTCACATAAAATTTGACTATCATAACCGTTTTGACAATGAATGTCTAAGATTTTTCGCATGCTGGGTTCCGTGAGAGCGGATTGACAGGGAGCCAGCGCAGAAGGAGCGAGCGACAAATGTGGCTTTCGACAAGCTATTTAGCCCCTGTAACAATTGGATAAAAATCTGCGCCCCCCTAGAAAAATTCCTGCGGACGCCCATGCATATATAGGAGATTGAACCGTTGACTCACCATCTCCAAGAAAACGTTGTAAATTAAACTTAATAGGCCATGTTATGTTTTAACGATCATGTTGTGAGAGGAAAGTGTACACGACTAATACGCCTTGGCTAACCTTGAACGGTACCCATGGGTGTATGAAGGGTGGATTACAGTGTATTCATTAATCATCATATCTCTGGCTGGCCTTTATAGCGACGACGCAGTTGGAAAGAAGATTTTTAATCTGGCGTGGATTTGAACCCCAGACCCATGATACGGCTTGCTTTTAACCTCAAGGCCATCCCGTATTCTGATTTAATCTCAGTTATAGCCGATATAGTTTACTAATAATATACGCATTTATTAAACTGAGAGATATATTAATTGATAACGATGAGACCTTATTTAAGTGCGAACACGCTTGGCAACGCAAAACTATTATAGTCTATAAACTAAAAAACGTGAATTGAAAATCTTATTCATGTAGGCCTAACAACACATAGGCTATAGGCCTAGGCCCAGTTCCACATCTGGGAAGTCAGTAATCAATAGGCCCTACGATTATGATAGAGTGACTGAATCCATTACAACCCCGGTTATAGGGTCTGTGAGACAAAAATACCTATAAATATAATACAAATTTAATATTTTAAAACAACAAGAAGTAAATTTAATTGATGAAAAATGTATTATATTCAGATAGCTCCATCAATGAAGATGATAGTTACTGCGACTTACCTTCTCTCGTTGACTTCTCATCACGCGACTTCTTGACGAGCAGACGCTGAAACTTCGATCCCAACTCCGCTAACTTAGCCTCCATGGTAACCGACATTTCACACTTTATAACAAAAGTCCACAAAATCCACTCTTCAGCGATCGATATATTTTTCTAATAAAATAAACTCCTTCGCAATTAAATCGGACTGCGCACTTTAATTAAAGCTCGAACAAAAATACTCCTCCAACAGCAACGAAGCCTACTACACTCGTGATGAATAATTACTCATGAACTGGGAAACTGTTTCGACTTTAGATCGTTATATAAACTGTTTCAGACGCCTCCTAGCGGCACGTGACCAAACAGGCAGACGAAGGGGCTTTCGCAGAGCGTGATCAAGGCGTGTGAGCCTGAAAGATATTATTATCGCGGAAAGCACGCGGGATAAATAATTGTCATTATCTGCTTTATTATTCACACGATGTTGTGTCCGCAGCTGCATTGGAAATTCCCAGTGCTATAAATAGCTGCGAGAGTTAGCTTACCGTTGTCGTGACTTGATTATTATTATTACCAAGCGACGCTGTAGTACTAATTTAAGCATAAGGGTAAACGTCCGCTTCCTGCCTTCCTGTCTGTTTGTCTTTATCTGTGTGTCTGTGTCTGTTAGGGTTGCCAGGCGTCCGGTAATGAACCGGACAGTCCGGTATTTACACAAACTGTCCGGTCAGAAATTTCAGACATTACCGGACATGGCTGTGTCCGGTAAATAATTATTGCCAGCAACAAGTGCATTTTGAGTGTATAGTTTTTGGGGGACCATGAAAATATTCGCTTACGATTTTCCCGCGTAGAATGCATTGCATTGTGAAGCAAAGCCAAATTTATTATCCTACACCGATCACCGTTGAAATGATGGCATCGTTAAATAAACTAACATAACAGAGCCAAATATATGATGCACGTATCTACAGCCTGTATATCTTGTGCATAAAGTTGGAGACTTGATACATAATTATAGGCTAGTTCAAATAATGGTTGAACCAAATCTCCGTATTTAGGATATGCCTCTGTCTGTCTGTTTATTCGTCCGTCTGTCTGTCTGTCTGTCTCTATCTGCACAAATGATCTCTCCCTCTCTGCCTATCTATCTCCCTCCTTTCCCGTAATAAGGCTTAAAGACGGACGCTTGTAATCTGTCTGTGCTTATCTGCCTCTCTATCTCTCTGTACGTCTGTCTATGTCTGACTGTGTCAATCTGCCACTCTAGCTCGCTCTGGTCTTTCTAGCCAGTCTCTTAACCCCCCCCCCCATGGACTGATTAATTATATTTGTCTCGACTACAAAGATTCGCGTCCTAATGATGCGTTCGCATTTTGCCTTGCATGTCTATAGGTCAACTGAGGTTATCTACAGAATGGAACTGAGTGATAAAATAGTTAAATGTGTTTTTAATATTGTTTAATATCCGAATTCAGTCATTCGTCCGGGCGCCAAATTTTCAAATTAGCCACTATGAAGGGCCCTATACATAGGTCTATGCATATTTTATACACCCCTTGGGTCTATAGGCTGTACAGCCTGTACTTGGATGAGTTTCCAAACGGCCGTTTAGATGATTTAAAAAGTTAGTTTTTCTAGCTAGGCGTCCGTACTCCGTAGTTTGGCTGACACGTTGCAACTTTCAAAAAAGTCCCCGGCACTGATAGCCTACTGTCTTATATATATATATATATATATATATAATATGTATGTATATATATATATACCCGGTATATATTAAAATATGAATTACCCAACGTTTCCCGGGAAATTTCGGGTTTTCGCCCCTCCCGCCAAGCATCACCCCACCGGATATGTAGATATGTAGCCTCTCTCTCTCTCTCTCTCTCTCTCTCTCTCTCTCTCTCTCTCTCTCTCTCTCTATATATATATATATATATATATATATATATATATATATATAATTATATATATGTAACGTGATAGCCATTGTCCGGTAATTTCATGAAGGTCATCTGGCAACCCTAGTGTCTGTTCGTGTGTGTCTGCCTGTGTGTCTGTCTCTGGGTGATCGTGTCTGTCTCTGTCTGCGTCTGTCTGTCTTTGTCTCTCTCCATTTCTTTTTCTCTCTCCTAGATCTGTGTCTGCCTGTCTGTCTGTGTATGTGTCACTGCCTGCGTGAATGCCTGTGTGTGTGTGTGTCTGTCTGTCTGTCTGTCTGTCTCTCTTTATCTATTTCTCTCGTGCGCACTGCACATACATACATAGTTTACATACATATCTCTAAAATTAAATCTCTATGATTTAAATGTCTGCTTGTCATTACATGACCGATATTTCATTACATGACCGATATTTCATTACATGACCGATATTTCATTACATGACCGATATTTCATTACATGACCGATATTTCATTACATGACCGATATTTCATTACATGACCGATATTTTCGTAGATTTACAACAGGCGTCATTAAAGGCATCATGGAGAAACTTTTCTTCAAAATTATTGGAAATGTTTCGATCGTGTACGGTGAACATCATCATCATGCAAGACCAAACTTTCCACTTCATCCTACAACAACGTATTATACCGAAATGAGGGTTTAAGTGAGAGGGTGGGGCAGTCCATTGCGACCATCTATTCAGTTATGTTGCGCTTTTGTTCAGCGAAATCCCCAGAATTGACGTTGCTCATGTAAGCTTACCCAGAATATGGATGATCTCACATCGAAATTCAATACAATTATTGTAGAATTTATATGGAATGTTTTAGAATTTGGTTGCTTGCATTTGTGTACGTATGTACGTATGTATGTACGTACGTGTGTATGTATGTATGTATGTATGTATGTATGTATGTATGTATGTATGTATGTATGTATGTATGTATGTATGTATGTATGTATGTATGTATGTATGTATGTATGTATGTATGTATGTATGTATGTATGTATGTATGTATGTATGTATGTATGTATGTATGTATGTATGTATGTATGTATGTATGTATGTATGTATGTATGTATGTATGTATGTATGTATGTATGTATGTATGTATGTATGTATGTATGTATGTATGTATGTATGTATGTATGTATGTATGTATGTATGTATGTATGTATGTATGTATGTATGTATGTATGTACGTACGTACGTACATACGTATGTATGTATGTATGTATGTATGTAAGTAAGTATGCATGTATGCATGTATGTATGTATTTATGCATGGACACGAATGTATGCACAATTGTAAATTTGTATGACATCTATGCAAATACGCATGAGTCTATTACTCTATTTGTTTATGTTATTGACGAACCTAACAAAGGTGTGTAGTTTAGTGTACTGTGTAGACCTATGTTATAAGAGAATAATGCTTAATGTGAATGATTCATAAAACAACTTCAAAAAGAGACAAAGAGGAATTATTAATAATAATAGGCCTAATAATAGCAGAGGTTGTATAATAGACTAATAGTGGTAGTTGCACCGGTTTTAAGTACTATACTAATAATGTAAACAATGGCTATTGTAGTAATGAGGTCATCATTATTCTGAAGTCTACATGACGTTGCATGTTCGAGATAATAAGTCAGTCACGTTGTAATTAAGTCTCATTAGAAGCTGTCAATCAATTGCTTCCTTTGACGCTATTTCTTTGTCTCTCTTTGTCAGGTCACGAGACATTGACCCTTGAGAAAATTATCACGTGAGTTTTATGTCACTCAACAACTCACATTTAGACATTATAATTACCAGGTATTTTGGCTATAGGCCTACATAAATTATTACATCGTCTGGCAGTGTTAGATTTTGTGTTTTACTGTGTTAAACTGTAACCTATAGTATTGTATGTTACATTAGGTTAGGTTATGCTCTCTGTTTCGCTATTATTAATATGTTAAATTTCATGTATAGGCCTATTGCATGGTTCTACATCATACTGTATCATAATGATATCATATTCTAGCGTATCCAATTTATAACTCATGTTGTATTCCAATTAAGCGTTTCAATGTTCGACAAAGTGCGTTTTCAAATATGCATGGGCAGCATTATTATTGGGGCTAACGGTTAAAGACCAAGGTTTTGCTTTTGGCAGTTTCTTGGTAAACCAATCTGATTGGTCAGCAGGTCTCTGTTTAGTGGGCGTGACGCTGACCAATCAGTATCTGCTCCAAGTTCATCTGAAAGCACTGGCAGCTGCTTTAGATTGCTAAACTAGGTCGAGGAATTGTTGTGTAAAGATTCTAAAGACTCCCCTGAGTGGGTCTCTGTATGCAGATTAGCCTGGCCTACCAATGCCGGCCAGTGACCATGGGTTCGAAATCTAGTTGGCACATAAGCACTAAGACAGGTAAACTTGTATACAGTATACCTGCTAACACAGCTGACCATCGAGCCCTGCAATATTCTGCTGGCAGGGGTGGGGGAATTGTTTTGTTCTTCGGAGCCTGCTCCTAAGCTCGCCTCTTGCCAAGGGCTAGCAATATCAAGGCAATTGGTTGTATTACATCATTTCAGACAGGTAAACTTGTAGCCGCTAATACAGCTGACCATCGAGCCCTTCCAATGCTTGCAATGGATACTCTCCTGGCGGGGGAGGTAGAATTGTTTGTTCCTCCAAGCATAGGCCTACTCCTCAACTAGACCAAGATCCACACACTTTGCAGGCTTGCAGGTAGACAACTGTTCTCAATTGTTGGGCCTTCCATTATGAAATTCCTCCCTTTACATGTAGATATTCGCCTCCTGCCAAGAGCTAGCAGTATCAATGCCAGGTTGTATTATATCCCTAAAGTTACGCTGGTTGGCTTCTCAATTTATCAATTGAGATTTCAACTGTATAAAGCTATATCTGGTGCCCAGACTTATAAACAAAGGTACACCGTACACTTGGAGGTCAAGATGTATTGAAAGAACCTTGTTTGTAGGCAGTGTAAGAATTGTGGAAAAATAACTGGGGTGATGGACCATTATCCACTTGGAATTTGGGTGTAAAAAATAGGCTTTACTATGGGGGCTCTAAGAAAGACTGGGGGTTGAAACCCCCTGGCAATTCTCACCCTGCTTGTAGGCCATGCTCTGAGGTAAAGATAAACACATGAACTAGGGCTGGTATAGAATTATAGATAGCTAGTATACAGGATCGGTTATTCATTGGCGGAAGTATCTTGGTGTATAGTCTGCTATTTTATATACACATAATTATTTTATATGTAGGCCTATACAGTCTATATACATTATATATATATATATATATATATATATATATATATATACATACACGGGCAAGCTAATATGCATATTCCAAGCAAGTTATCAAGCTGCTGGATGAAACATCATGGAGCTGTGGGCCGGTAAATCAAAGCACCAGCTAGAGTTTTATAGGCCTACAGGAACTGAGAAGGGAAAGAGCCTAAAGTGATGTAATACAACCTGGCCTTGGTATTGCTAGCAGTTGGCAGGAGACTAATCTCTAATGGAAGGCTCAACAATTGAAAAGCAGAGGAGCAGGCCGAGAGGAACAAATAATTCCACCCCCTCCCTCTCCTCCCTCCAGCAGAATATCGAAGGGCTTGATGGTCAGCCAAGGTTCTTTGGATGATCTTGATGGTTCTGTCTTTCCTTCGCGTATACGGCCTGTGTTTACATGTCTCTGTCTGTGTCCATTGGTATGGAAATGAGCAGACACTAGCACTGAAGTCTGGCTGACAGCTATCAAGATCATTCCACTGCTGTATACACGTATGGCCGTTGGTATTGATGGATAGTCCCTGGGGGCATGGTCTAGTGCCTCTAGACAAACCGTCCAACAGCTTAGCTGACCTGCAAAGTTCTGGTCAGTGGTATCAGTGGTGCACAACTGCACACACACGGCAGTATACGCCAAGCTAATCTGCATAAGGTACCCCACTCAGGGAAGTCTAGAGACAATTCCTCAACCTGGTTTAGATAGGCTATAGCAGTGGTCAGTGCTCTCATGCAGGTGCCTTGAAGCTGATTGACAAGCCGGTCTCTATAGGCCACGCCAGTTTACTGGGACCAAAACTTGGCCTTTAAGAAGAATTGCTGGTCAACTATACAATAATTATTGATAAAATGTGCGACTGTTCTACTAACGTCTTTGATTGACCAGGTCACCTTGATATGAGTGAGTGAGTGAGTGAGTTAGTGAGTGAGCGAATGATTGAGTGAAATGAGTGAGTGTATGAATGAGTGAGTTAGTGAGTGAATGAATGATTGAGTGATTGAGTGAAATGAGTGAGTGTATGAATGAGTTAGTGAGTGAATGAATGAATGAATGAGTGTGTGTCAGTTAGTGATCGAGTGAATGATTGAGTGATTGAATAAAATGATTGAGTGAATGAGAGAGTGATTGAAATG
>OX243816.1:42618863-42656363 GCA_945859605.1 Lumbricus rubellus | reverse complement strand
ACAGACAGACAGACAGACAGACAGACAGACAGACAGACAGACAGACAGACAGACAGACAGACAGACAGGCAGACAGATAGACAGACAGACAGACAAACAGACAAACAGACAAACAAACAAACAGAACAAGGTGAGAGAGGCAGACATACAGACATCAGCGAGAAACAGAGAGACAGAGGGATGCTTAGAGGGAGAAACAGATAATATAGAATGACAGACAGACTAGCATCCATCCATCCATGGATGCGATATAGGTTTACAAGGCACGCAGAGAGGTAGAACAAGGAAGAGGCCGAGAACGAACGAGAGGGATGTAGAGTGCAGAGAGGAGGAGAAGCGAGAAACGAAGAGCTGGTCAAATTGGAGTTGGAGAAAGGGGAAGAGGAAGAGACATCTAGAGAGGGGATGGGCGGAAGAAGAGAGGCGCAATGAGTTAAAAAGAGAGTTGGACAAACAGAGATATAAAGGATAGACAAACTAAGATATAGACAGATACAGACAAACAGATTGGAATGGAAGCGGAAAAAGATTGAGAGTGACACAGTGACACAGAATAGGAGCGGAGTGGAAAGTACGAATAGAAAGAGGAATAGACAGAGAAGACAATGGAGAGGACGAAGGTAGAAGCAGAGATGGATGGATGGATGGATAGATAGGTAAAGAGATAGATAGATAGATAGATAGATAGATAGATAGATAGATAGATAGATAGATGGATGGATGGATGGATGGATGGATGGATGGATGGATGGATGGATGGATGGATGGATGGATGGATGGATGGATGGATGGATAGGTAAAGAGATAGATAGATAGATAGATAGATAGATAGATAGATAGATAGATAGATAGATAGATAGATAGATAGATAGATAGATGGATGGATGGATGGATGGATGGATGGATGGATGGATGGATGGATGGATGGATGAATGGATGGATGGATGGATGGATGGATGGATCGACGGATGGATGGATGGATGGATGGACGGATCGACGGATGGATGGATGGACGGATGGATGGACGGATGGGTAGATGGATAGACAGACAGACAGACAGATGCGTGTAGATGGACAATCAGACAGACAGAGACTGGCAGAAGAAAGATAGTAAGATAGATAAACAACGATTTCTCACACAATAATTTCATGACAAAATACGCATGTGCTCTGTCTGTCTGTCTGTCTGTCTGTCTCTCTCTCTGTCTCTCTTTCTCTCTGGCTGTCATTTTACATTTTACAAACATTTCCGTATGTATCTCTCTCTGTCTGTCTGCCTGTCTGTGTTTGTCACAGTGTCTGTGTGTGTGTTTTGCCACTGTCTTTGTGCGTTTTGCGTATATATGCATATCAGATCAGATAAATCAACCCTATACAACATCAGCAGTTCACTTTGGAGAACTGGAGATGCCTCACGCCAGCAAGCAACCGCAGACAGGAAGTAGACGAAGTCCACTCAAGAACCCTGTGACCGAGATGTCAGCCATTTGATTTATTACAATTTTAACGGTTCTACTGCACGGAAGTGACCTTGGAATGCACGGAAGTGACCTTAGAGCGCCTTCGAGTTAAACTCTGCCTCAATTATTATAGTATTGGACGAAATAGATCCGTTCAATTTGGCAGTGTACTTGTATGTGTCTCTATATCAATACTCTGTCTCTCTCTGTCTCTCTATGTGTGTCTTTCTCTGTGTCTCTATCTGTCTCTGTCTCTCTGTCTCTCTGTCTCTATCTGTCTGTCTGTCTCTCTCTCTTTTCTCTACCTCCCTCTCCTCTCTATTTTTCTGTCTCCCTGTCGTTGTCTCTCTGAGTCTTTGTCTGCCTTTCTTTCTCTCTGTCTATCTGCCTGTTTCTGTCTGCATCTTTGTATGTCTCTGTCTGCCTATTTGTCTGTCTGTCTCTGTCTGTCTTTATGTGTCTTTATCTGTCTCTTTCTGTCTTTGTCTGTGTCCCTGTTTCTGTCTCCTTTCTTCCATTCATCTCTACCTCTTCCTTTGACCTCTCCGTTGTCTATTCTGTCTATCTGTCCGTCTATCTGTCTATCTGTCTGTCTGTCTGTCTGGCTCGCTCTCCTCTTTCTTTCTCTCTCTTTCTCTCTCTTCCGCACTCAGAGCATCAATCATAGATTGACGTTTGTAATATAATTGTCTTCGTTTGGTTCCGGGTTTCACTTCCTTTTCAACTGCTGACCTTCACCGACTTTTTGGAAATGGTTGTTTACTATACAGCTGCACTGAGCTGCAGCTATTATTAGCAGCAGAGGAAAATCCTGCCACAGTAAATTGTCGCATCTTTCTACAAAACTAGGGTGTGACAATTTGAATCAGGACATCACGACTTGGCGGGAAAGAGATGGCTTAGCGAAAGCGCAGACATTTCTGAATATTTGTGTAGACCTAATATGTTGTTTTTTAGGCATGTGATAATGTGAACAAGTTGAAAACTAGAGCATGTGATCTGAGGACTTTACGACTTTCTATCTCATTTCTCTTTATAATGCAAGTTTTCACATGGATTCATTTAGGGGATTCGGGTTCGAACCCCCAATTATGTCATTTCGGAAATCGTTTGAACTAATTCTGCATATAGGCTACTCTGCATATTTTTGCGAAATAGGCCTAGATGGAAAACTGCGAATTTGTTCTTGGTGTACGTCCAAGAGTAGCCTATTTGATAAAGTAAAAATAGTGACTTGCTGATAAGCGTTTCCTTTAATCTTATGCCTCACGAACGCATAAGTTAATTAAAAGTTATGTTTGTATTGTATTGCTTTGTATTGTATTGCATTGTATATTATGACCATCTATAAAGCGCTTCTCTCAGCAAATGCTTTTCAAAAGCGCTGCCAATTCCATCGATCCAGAGAGAAACGTTTGGTTTTGAGTAGAAACAATAATTGCGTTACTACGAGAAGTGAACGTTTTATGAGTCGTTAGATTAACTAAAAATCATTCGACTTAAATTTTCAATTAACTCGAAACAATCATGTTGAGTGAAATAATTGCGTAAAATTCTTTTACCGCTCACCAAACATTCGCCAGGTGGCCAGATGTGTTCGCATGGGAACAGTAATTTGTCAGCGCAAATTACAAATCTCAGATTAAGTCTTAGACTAGGCCTACGAGGCTACATCAAGTAAAGAACAAAACATTTATCAGAATCGTCATATTAAATTTAAGCTATGGAAATATTGGCGTTGACATAAGAATGAGGCAAAGACGCTAGAGATGACAAAAGACATAATATATCGCAAAGAATAATTTTTTCGTCGCAAAACCCAATAGCCAGATGCACGTAGACTCTTGGACTCACAATGGCGGACACGTAAACAGACATATGTATATTGGCGCAAAGAGATATAGAGATACATCTGATTGATATGATATACGTACGTAAAACGCTTAAAGACGGTGACAGAGAGACAGGAAGACAGAGACAGGCAGAACTTAGAAAGACAGAGAGACAGAGACATAAAGAGAGTGACAACAGAAACAGAAACACACAGACAGAGACAAATGGACACGAGACGAGGTTCAGGCAGAAAAACAGGCAGGCAGAGACAAAGACGTGAAGACAAAGACAGAGACAGGCAGACAAAGACAAAGACAGAGTCAGGCAGTCAAAGACAGACAGACAGACAGACAGACAGACAGACAGACAAAGACTAAACTGCGATTCTACACGTTTCTTACAGACTTTCCTTTTCCAAGTCATCAAGCAATATTTCCAGGCGGCGTGTTTGAACTTTGAACGATGAACCGACCCTTTAAACCTGTAAAAAACTAGGTCAAAGAGGTCTCTTGAAACTGGGTCATGCCACTGAATTCTCAATCAGAGCAGAACTACAGCAATCAATCTGTCAAGCACGACATTTGTCAAATTCATTGCTACTTCAGCCTTCAGTGAACTTCAGTGAAGTCTTTCAATCATTCTGCGTATAGTCAAGTCTTCAATCATCCTGGCTCGAGGATCTGAAGTTAATAATTCATCAGACATTTATATGCAACATGCAAGTTTGCTTTCTAATCAGCTAACAGTGATCTATGGAGAAGCGTTGGAAATTGCGTGAGGATGTCCACATCCGATGCGATTAACCAATCTTGTAGATGCTCTTCGCCATAATACACCGAATAGTAACAGTTTCATGGGTCAAGTTGGAATATATGACGCGTGGTTAAGCTTACAAAAAATGTCTGCCTGTTTTCTGATATGTACCGACGTAATGTAATGTAACGATTTATAAACTATAGCCTATGAAATAAGATCCAGAGTCATTACGCAACTCAGACAATATTATGTCTGTACAATTGCACAACTATTCACCTTAAAAAGTGATATGGCGTCTTAAGCATTGTAGTCTCAGTTGTTTTTGGGGTAGATTTTGCCATCAATCGCTGCGTTATACAGGCTTCTAAAATAGTTCATCCAGCAATTCCACAGAAGCTATATGATCAGGGAAAGCAATAGTGGCTATACAATTCAAGCTAGAACGCGTCAGAGGCATAGGCGTTATTGAGCATGCAGGTCGAAGAAATTAACTACAGAGAAGATATAAAAGAAGGAATTTTTTGCCAGGTCATAATGCTGGTGAAGAGTAAAATAGACAGGCCAAAGGATCTGTCGTGACATATAATCGGCCAATAGAAACAGAATATGAGAATGAGACACGAGGGGTCGTGCTGGTTTGATTTCATGAGTGAAGTCCGAATTTGTAGCCTACTGGCTTGAATAATAATATTGGTCATGAGATGAGTAGGTGTCTCTAGACATTGGCGTTTGCGTAACAGAATCCAGGTTGTCTACCGTTATTATAGTTGTACATTATTCCTCAGCATTTTCTATGTTTCCTTCAATCCGGCTTTTTCCTTGGTACGAATCCATTTAATCATTCCAGTTCCATTTCGACAAGAATTTGTTTCATCAATCCCTCTTCCAGTTGAAGAACAATTCATTTATATCAATCCAACTTCTATTAAATAACGATAATTCTCCATCAATCCAGCTCCAGGTTTAGCAAGAATTTTTTCACCGATCTATCTTCTATTCAAGCAAACATTTCTTTCATCCGATTTCTTTTTGGCGAGAAATATTTCGTCAATTGAACAGTTACTGGTACAATCCAATGCAATGGCGAATAATTTAGAACTCAAAAGCGATCATAGAAGATTACTGATGAAATCGACTCCATACAATTAACGGCGTGATGTCCTCTGCTTTGTATTATCTGATTTTGAACCTTGGTCGCTGTGAGAACAGAGTCACAACGGACTTTTCTTCAGCAGACTTTCTTTGTCCTCGGCACCGTCGAAGTTGCTAAGGGCAACGGTTGTTATTGCTCTAAGCGGCCCAGTTGATCTGAGCACGACCTCACTGCTGCTCGCCCTGCTCCTCTCCAGAGGGGCATTCCAGACGCCGCCCTTCGATCCCGGTGGTGATCCCTGCTGTCCACTGCTGCAGGACCCGTTGCTTGAACACGAATCCCGGACTCGATCCGTTCCAAGGGACCAGATGAAGGACGGCCGGGGTGCTTGTGGGTCGCCGGAAGTGAAGGTCATGACCCCTGTTGTCTTATCGACAGATTCAATGTTCTTTCCTCCGCCGGAATTATTATTCGCTGCAGGAACGGAATCTCGGGCGAGCATCTCGAACATCGAAGTCGGCCCCGAATTATTATAGGGCGAAGACGTTGCATTGAGAGACGGTGATGGACCCGGAGTGGACGACGATGTTGGCCCCGATTGCGGTAGCCCTTGTGGCCCTTGTGGCCCCTGTAACCCTTGTGGCGCTTGTGGCCCTTGTAACCCTTGTGGCCCTTGCGACCCTTGTGGCCCTTGTAGTCCTTGTGGCCCCTGTGACTCTTGTGGCCCTTGTGGCCCTTGTGGCCCTTGTGGCTCTTGTGGCCCTTGTGGCCCTTGGCTCGTCAAGGACGTTGAGCTCAGGTTGGGCAAGACAACATCTGGAACGTTAGTTGGTAAATATGTTGGACCGGTGTTGGACGACGATAATTCCGGGCGAGATGAGTTGAACACGGATCCGGTTCCGCTGTCCGGAGAAGTCGTTCCAGCTTCTGACGCCAACTGAACGGAAGAGTTTGGACTGTGGAGGAGGGTGAGGGTTGGTCCGAAATCCGAAGACGTCAATGGACCCCCACCACCGTTTGGGTGCGCAGCCGCCACCGCCACAGCTGACCCCATGTCGTGGTACCAGACGCGTCCTTGGTACAGCTGACTCGCCTGAATCATCGCTTGAGGATCTCCTGAGATCCCGGTGGCTGCGTTCTGCTGCTGTTGCTGTTGGATGTGCCACAGGAAGTCGTTCATTCCCAGTTCCTGCCAGGCGGGCCGAGGTCCCTTGACTGGCTTCCGGTACTTATGGCCGTGCTTGCTGTGAAAGCGGGCGAAGGACAGAAGGACAAGAAGTAGGAGGATGAGACCGATGGAGACGTGAGGAACCCAGAGGAGCAGACCGGACGATTCCCACGTCTCCTCCGCGTCATGATCACCGGAAGAAGTGGAGATGTTCGTCTGCTTCGATGAGACGTTGGCGCCAATCTCAGATTCCATGGCGCGAAACTAGCAGACGACAGCAGCAGCCGATAGATGTTGTTGCTTCCTAGAAGAAAGAATCAAATAGATTTATTGTTATAATATTATTGTCAGTTTTATGCAAAGCTCGAGGGTACGTACCATACGTATTCTATTTTTTGAAAGGTACGTACGTATTTTAACGTACCCTATTTTAGGGTACGTAAACAATAAATAAAATACGTTACCCATGTCATTGCACATTATAAGAATGTTCAATTTAATTTAAGCAAACAATCACAACCCAGTATACGGCGTAGTAAATTGCTGCAATGCTATATTGTAGGTCTATGTTTATCCAGCATAGCCTAAATTGCACTTAATGCACTAATGAATGTCAGTCGGCTCAGTTCTGCTGCAGCACTTCAAAGGTGTGTCCTTATGCATTGCTATGCAATTGCCTGATCCAACCCAGAACTGTTTGTCGAAGAAATTGCATTCAATCAAATAATTGTTTTTCGCATTTTTCAAAACTTTCACGTGCGTAAATCCCTTCCCAATTCCCATGTTCTCTGGGCATCGCTGAATTGCTGACTGATGCGTAGGCTATAATAAATAGGCCTATACTGCAACTTTCGAGCTACAGCAATTTAAATTATAGGCGAAGAATTTATCGAATTAAATTTACTGCTACGCTACCGGAAGTACCGGTTTCAATGACGCATAGGCCTACAGTTGACGTCAGATTATAGGCCTACGTAGGCTATGGGTCGCCGAGCAAACCATGAATAAAATTTCCGTGTATGGTACGTACCATACGCGTATTCTATTTTTTGAAAGGTACGTACTTATTTTAACGTATTCTATTTTAGGGTACGCGTACCCTCGAGCTATGGTTTTATGCAACGTAAGCCTAATGTAATGTAATGTCAGTTTTATGCAATGTAAGCCTAATGTAATGTAATGTCAGTTTTATGCAATGTAGGCCTGATGTAATGAGATGTGGACTAATGCAAACATAGGAATTTCAATAGGGTCGCTAACAACCGTGGTCATTTTGTATACCGTTCCAAACTTCCAATGCATTGGGAGGACCGCGAGTAAAAGAAATAGGTTGTGGGAGATACATGTATACATACATACATACATACATACATACATACATACATACATACATACATACATACACACATACATACATACATACATACATACATACATACATACATACATACATACATACATACATACATACATACATACATACATACATACATACATACATACATACATACATACATA
This sequence comes from Lumbricus rubellus, assembly GCA_945859605.1. Lineage (NCBI taxonomy): Eukaryota > Metazoa > Annelida > Clitellata > Crassiclitellata > Lumbricidae > Lumbricus > Lumbricus rubellus. Next base: position 42,648,535 of record OX243816.1, on the reverse strand, counting down.
CATACATACATACATACATACATACATACACACATACATACATTATTGCTTTTGTGGGTGTTTTCCTCTGCACGGTCACTTCCGGTTGGCTGAGAGTGTGGCTCTCTGACGACGAAAAGATAAGAATCTACTTAGATGAAACGTGCTGAGTCTCCCGTCGCATGTATTCCACCGTTCATGAATATTCATGAGCTTTTCTTCTTGCGACGAGTTCTTCAGCATCCAAGAGATTCGATAACGGTTTAATTAACTCTCTGTCTGTCTGTTTGTCTGTTTGTCTGTCTGTCTGTTTGTCTGCCTCTCTGTCTGTCTGTCTGTCTTGTCTACCTCTATGTCTGTCTGTATCTCTGTCTGTCTGCCACTCTGTCTGTCTGTCTGTCTGTCTGTCTGTCTGTCTGTCGGTCTCTATGTCTGTCTGTCTGTCTGTCTCTATGTCTGTCTGCCTCTCTGTCTGTCTCGCTGTCTGTTTGCCTCTCTGGCTGTCTGTCTGTCTGTCTCTTTGTCTCTTTGCCAGTATCACAGTGTGCCTTATATACAATTTTACATATCATCATAATATAGTATAGGCCTACATCAATTTATTCATTTATTTGCTATAATACATGTATTATATACAAAATGTGGACTTGCGTTTTAATATATTTATAATATATTTATAATATATTTTGTGAAGTGTATGGATATTGTTAAGATATATAGCCGCTATTATGTGTGAGTACATACTGCATATAAAAACATTATTGTATATTGTGTACAGATAATTATATTATATATATATATATATATAATTATATATACATCATTATAATCTTAGAAGCCAACATGCCGTTGCATAGAGTGTGTAGGTAAGTATGTAGACACAGTGCGTCATCATCGTCATCATCGTCATCATCATCATCATCATCATCGTTCCTTCCATTGCAGATTCTGTATACGTTGGGCTTTTATTTAATCCGAGTACATGTGGCGCCATGTGCTGCTAGATGACGACCAATTACGAACAGACACACAGAGGCACGCAGACAGACAAGTAGACAAACAAGCAGACAGACATGTATTGACAAACAGAGGCTGAGGAACGGACATGCATGCACACTGACAGACAGGCACATATTATATAGTCTGCGTGAGAGGTAGACAGACAAAGAGACAGTCACATGGACGGACATAGAGACAGACACAGAAACAGACAGACAGAGACAGACAGAGACAGACAGACAGACAGACAAAGAGACAGACACAGAGAAAGACGCAATACAATGGTCGTTCAGCCAATTTCTCTGAGCTTTTGGCCAACGACGTGCGAGTACGAAGGTCTCTTATTAGATTACTTTAGGAAGTTTATATGTACATGTATATTATATATATATTTATTATTTATATATATATACTAGCTGTACCCAGCCACGCGTTGCTGTGGCAGAAAAGACCCCCCTCCCCTCCCCCTTCCCCTCCCCCGCCCCTCCCCCTCCCTCTCTATTATCCCCTCCACCTCCCCTCCGCCTCCCCTCCGCCTCCCCCTCCCCTCCCCTCCCCTCCCCTCCCCTCCCCTCCCCTCCCCTCCCCTCCCTTCCCCTCCCCTCCCCTCCCCTCCCCTCCACTCCCCCTCCCCATTCCCCTCCCCCTCCCCTCCTCCTCCCCTTCCCCATCCCCCTCCCTCTTCCCCTCCGCTCCGTCCACCTCCGACTCCGCTCGTTTCGTCCCTCAGACCATCCTTTACTGACAGCGGATGGAGCCCAAGAATTTTTGAAGGCCGTAACGTAATTATTTATCGAGTCGCTTATGACGTCAGGGGACGCGCACTCATTAATGCTTAGTCACTTTGTTTCGGGTAAAGACGATTCTGAAATTTTGGAAGCGTGCCGTTTCGTTCAAATTGCAAATGGCGGGCGAACGGATTGCAAAGTTCACTTTTTGTGGAAACGATTGGGTTTTTTTCGGGAAAAAAAATGTCGTGACCTTGCGGTATCGGAATGGAAGGTTTTGGTAAATTTTCAAAACAATTGATGCGTCAGTTTCGGCGTGATCGTGACCGCAGGATCGCAAAGTTTCATTTTTATTTATATAGATTATATGCGTGATTATTATATAATATAGCCTAATATTCATATGGGTGCACTGGTACTTCACGTCCATGTGCTAATATGCTTAAGTGAAATCATTCTGATATTATATAGCCTATATTTATATAAATTACATAAATGATAGTATATACACTGTGTCCCAATAAATCGGGCACCCTTTTTATAATGTGAATAAAACTGGTAAATATTCATCGATTGTCAAAATTTCAAAACTGTTTTTATCCTGAGATAATTATCTACAAATTGGTAATTTATGAACGGCCCTCACTAAAAAATTACGTCATATTGGCGTCGTTAATTTACATATCGAAACCAAAATTTAATGTCAACAAAAATCGTTAGAGAATGGCGTTAAGCCAAGAAGACAAAAATTGTAATACAATTCTTACGGAAAAATAAGCATTACGGCGCAGAAAAGTCTATTCGAGAATTTCCGGACAAGGGATGGACAGTGAGCTGTTTAAATAAGCTTCTAAGAAAAATTGATCTGACCGGTTCGTCGGAGCGTCGCGCTGGTATAAAAGTTGTGTTCGGTACTTAACATTTGAATTCTCTGATGCATATGACGCAATTGTGACGTCAATGTTCATGCCAGAAACTTCATATTTGAATCAGTGTAAGATAATTATCTCAGGATAAAAATAGTTTTGAAGTTTTGAAAATCGATTAAGATTTACCTGTTTTATTCACATTATAAAAAGGGTGCCCGATTTATTGGGACACAGTGTATATATATATATATATACATGCACACACGCACACACGTGCAAACATATTATGTTTGCATGTGTGTGTAGGTGTGTGCGTGTGTGTGTATGTGTATTGTGTAGGTGTGGATGTGGATGTGTGTGCACGCGTGTGTCTGTGTGGGTGTGTGGTTGTGTGTGGGTGCAAACGTGTGTAGAATGTGTGCCTGAATGCGTTCGTGTGTGCATGTAGAGTGGAGTGTGTGAGTGTGTGGCTCTCTTTGATTCCGTTAGTCCTCACAATTCCATATTCCATCATTCAATCAGTCGCTTTCCCTCTCTTATTTCGTTAAGCTTCTGCTGCTGGCATATCAACTCAGACCCAAAAGCAGTTCAATGACTACGTTTGGCCGTGTCTGGCTGTCTGTCTGTCTTGCACTCTGTGTGTCTATCTGTCCGTCTGTCTGCCTCTCTCTGTCTGTATGTTACAGTATGTATGTCTTGCTGGGTGCATATCTGTATGTTTTTCTGCCTGTCTATCTATACGTACGTCTGTGTGTCTGCTTGTCCATCTTGCTGTCTGTCTAACTATATGTATGTCTCTTATCTCTCTGCTTGTCTGTCTGTCTGCCTCTGGCTATCTGTATGTGTGTCCACAGTGTCTGTATGTCTGTCTGTCTGTCTGTCTGTCTGCCCGTCTTTCTCTCTCTTTCTCACTCACGTTTGATCATGACGGTTAGACCAATTCATACCGCATATGAAATTGAGTTGGCACGACAGCAAGAAGTTTGTTCGAGAACCAGATCAAACCCCATGAAAAGAGGATTACGCGCCGCCGTCGACATCTAGCGAATCGATGGTCAACTAAACGACGTCTAGCGACTGCTATCAAAATGCGTTCTCTAGCGATGGTAATAGATCTCTGTGCAGCCTCTAATGCTACAAATTGTCTTCGGTTTTGTATGGGAAGAGAATGCCAGGCAGATGGATCAATTGTTCGCTAAAGCAGTTGGATGGGCTGCGAGGAGTATATACTATACATGGAGATTGAACTCAACGAGTGTTCGCATTGTAAATAACACCACGTACGCGTGGATAGACAGGCGCACGCAGAGAGGGATACAGACAGGCAGACAGGTAGACATACGGACAGGTAGGTAGAGAGACAGGCAGACGGACACGCAGAATGAAAGGCGGGCAATGGAATTGATTAGTGGGCGGCAGTATGAAAACAAACAGAGAGAGATACATGCAGTGGGACAAGGAGAGGGATGTAAGCAGACATGCAGGCAAACGTAAATCATCAAGACAATAGAAATAAACAAAGGCGGATGCGATGAAGAGAGAGACGATTGGAGATGCATTGAAGCGCACGCAGAGTGTGATTCAGAGAGCGGTAGACATGTGCGCCCACAGTCACACGCATACAAACACACACAGTCACACGCATACAAACACACAGTCGCACGCATACAAACACACACAGTCACACGCATACGGACAGACACTCATGCATACGAACACACACTCACGCATATAAACACACACTCACGCATACAAACAAACACACAGTCACGCATACAAACACACACTAATACAAACAAACACACATACAGACACACACACAAACACATATATACACACACGTTGAATTGGCAGAGAGTGTGATTGAACTGGGTTTGCGTCGCATCATCGTCTACAGAGGGCGGCACTTGAAACCTTCGTCCAGATGGCGCAATATAAATGTGCTTAATTACAACGCACAAGATGAATTGTTGCGATTGGCGAATGGATGAATGAATGAATGAATGATTGAATGAATGGATGGATGAATGAATGGTTGAATAATGGATGGATGAATGAATGAATGAATGAATGAATGAACGAATGACTGAATGAATGAATGGATGTATGGATGTATAGATGAATGAACGAATGAATGAATGGATGGATGAATGAATGAATGAACGAACGAATGAATGAATGCATGAATGGATGGATGTATAGATGTATAGATGAATGAACGAATGAATGAATGAATGGATGGATGGATGGATGGATGGATAGATGGATTGAAAGATGGATGAATGGACGAATAGTTGAATAATGGATGAATGAATGAATGAATGAATGAATGAATGAATGAATGAATGAATTGTTGAATAATGGATAGATAGATGGATGGGTGGATGGATGGATGGATGGATGGATGGATAGACGAACGGACGTGTGGATGGATAGATTTACTAATGGACAGATGGATGGATAGACGGACGTGTGGATAGCATTGCGAGTGAAAGACACGAGCAAATCCTTTTTCCATCGATCTACTGAGATCGATAGAGGTGACTAATAGAAAAGAGATTCGTGTCTGCTTCAGTTTCGTCTGCATGCTGCAATGCAATGCAATGCAATGCAATGCAATGCAATGCAATGCAATGCAATGCAATGCAATGCAATGCAATGCAATGCAATGCAATGCAATGCAATGCAATGCAATGCAATGCAATGCAATGCAATGCAATACAATGCATGGGTGCATGGAAACGCCTTCTCACGAGAAGAAGAGAAGAAATCGATGAATCGATTGATCGGTCCAATAAATCTTTTGTCTCGAGTGGATCTCTCATCGCTTTCGTCTCAGAACTTGAAAGAGACCGACTTCGCTCAGTTTCCCCTCGAAGGGATCCATTCCCATCCTTACCCCACCTTCCCCTATCTTCCTCTGCTCCTCTCTTCCGTCTCCGTCTCAACTGTTCTTCGATTCGCTTCCAAGTATCGCCTGTCAGATCCTTTCCTTTGATGAGGTCTTAAACAAAAGGAGAATTACCGGTGCGATGAAGAGCAAAGGGGAACCAGCCCGTCAGCTGCAGCGGGTCTGAGCACGAGAGACGAATCCAGAGGAACAGGCGAACACCTAGATAGATGGATGGATGGATGGATGGATGGATGGAAGGATGGATGGATGGATGGATGGAAAGAAAGAAAGATAAATAGATAGGCAGACAGACAGACAGACAGACAGACAGACAGACGGACAGACGGACGGACGGACGGACGGACGGACAGACAGACAGACAGACAGACAGACAGACAGACAGACAGACAGACAGACAGATAGATAGATAGATAGATAGATAGATAGATAGATAGATAGATAGATAGATAGATAGATAGATAGATAGATAGATAGATAGATAGATATATAGATAGATAGATAGATAGATAGATAGATAGATAGATAGACGGACAGATAAACAGACAGAAAGACAGACAGATAGACAGACAGATAAACAGACAGATAGGCAGACAGATAGATAGGCAGGCAGGCAGCCAGGCAGGCAGGCAGGCAGGCAGGCAGACAAAAACTGAAACGAGCAGAGAAGAATGCAGGGTGTGTGATGTGCAGAAAGCAGATAAGCGAGATAGCACACGGTCGGACAGAAAGATAGTCATACAAGCAGGCATGCATACATGCAGACAGGTTTAAATAGGCAACCAGACAGACACAGACATATATACAGAGTGACAGACACAGAGGCAAGTAGTCAGGCAGGCAGATATATATACGCGTGGCTTCATAGTAAATGGTTTAGCATTTTGCAGATCGAGTTATCTGTGCGCCGCAACCGCCATTTCTCACAATTACGGCGCACGGAACTGAGACTCATGCGCCAAATCGTATATTTTGGGTCACGGAAAATGTCGTCAGCGGCCTAAACCCGGTTCACTTCGGTGTACAATGCTGGCATAAAACTGGTGCCATTACTTTTTTCTCTGTAAACGTTTTGCTATAAATTATTATGTTAACTCTTTACTCTTTTTCTTACAGTAGGACGTGATACATCTTCCAACCTATAATGCACTCAGGTGGCCCTGGCTAGCGGGACCTTCGTCCCCATTTTGGGTCTCCTGCGTAAACTGATACAGCTTGTGAGGCGCAATGGTGTAGTGCATATGTTCGTTGCCTTGCAGCCGGAAAGTTGCAAGGCGACCATGACAAGGCTAATCAGTGCATGCGATCCTGAGTTTACAGTCGGAACAGTCGCCCTTGGGTGTTGGACTAACTCCGTTGGTCTGATAGGGATGATGGCGTCCACCCTGTTGTTTATCTTATAGGGATCATTGGTCCACCCTGCTGTTTATCTGATAGGGATCATGGGTCCACCCTGTTGTTGATCTGATAAGGATGGGGTCCACCCTGTTGTTAGTCGCGTGAGACTGTCTCAGCCCCGATTGTGGGGGGTTTAAATCCTAAACAGAGCTCGAGGAAAGATGCGTTTACAATAAAAGGATCACATATCTGTTAAAGCAGAGGAAAATTTTCCCCACTGGTGCCGTTCAAGATGGACGAATATGCGGTGACTCCGTTGGGTGCCGTTTGATAGCAGGGCGGTAGGCCTACTAATCTGTTTATGCGGAATTCTTGGATTCTTCGTTGAAAGCCTGTGGTCACATCATAATAATGCGCCCGAGGTCTAGTCGCGCAATCTCAAGTTCTCAACTCGCAGAACTACACCCACAATCCTACATTATCTCTACTTTCGAAACTTATCCGCAGATATCAATTTGGAAGAAGCAGAATGAGAATTTTCGGGGGCTTTGGGTCTTCAACCCCCCCCCCCAGTCTTTCTGAGAGCCCCATAGTAATATTCTCTTTATTGAAGCAATCCGGTTGACAGACCGCAACCGGTTACAGTGTAGGCCTACAATTATGCAGTTTAAACAAGACACAAGAATGGAGATCACAGAAAACACAAAATTTAATCTTAACTATACTAACTGAGCAGACAGCCTGCAATATGTTAGATCTATATCAGAAAAACTATATCATAGACGACCTTGCGTTGTAAACACTATCATCATAACCTTAATCTATTTCTTTTATTTGCTCGATTTTTTTTATGCTGCCAATTCTCAATGGTCAGAGAATCCATCCACAACTGTAACAGTGAGGAGGTCCTCGCACATTGTCAGCGTGTAGGTCAAAGACTACAGTGTAGAACCAGTACTCAAGCTGAGAACTATATAGACCATCCGGCTACCGTGTTCCATGTGTTGCCGATACAGCTATCCAATAATAGTATAGGCTACACATCTGTTGGATATGTGAAGGATTCGTTGAGAGAATTAGACGAAATAAGGTCTGATCGTAAATTGACGAAGAATCGAATTAAGTCGCATTAAGAGATTATCGTCATAACACGCAAAAACATCGTCAAGGCTGCATGAAGCTTTGGAAAATCACTTGAAATAGGACGGCTTCATTACCCAGGAGCTCATGAAAAACACCCGCGGCCGAAATGCTTCAGGGTTGGTTCGGATAATCGCACGAGGCATCCAAAGGCAGCACCAGACAATTCTGTTTAGCTATGCATAGCCAGGGCAGTAGTATAACCAGTGAAAGGGACAATTAATGGGTATACGGATGATTGGTCATATGGTCTATTTATCACAGGGACGATTGGTCATAGGGTCTATTGGTCTCATTGACTGTTGGTAATATTATGGTCTATAGCAATTTACAAGTAAAATTAATTAGTGAAGAATATTCATCGAATATATAGTTTTTGAGGAGGTTAGAAACACAAACAAACATTTCACTCGATCATTTAATGTAAATAATTGCTTAAAAACCCCGAGAGCAAATAGTCATCAGAACGGCAACAGACCTACTGAGGGACATGAATACCAAGGGACACTTGCAATAATTGTCTCCAGTCTTCAACCTGTCAAAATGTCTTTATTCAAGCTGCCATTCTCCAAAGGTAACAACTGCCTGTCATTTTATGTTTCGTGCATGATCAATCAATATCATCGTTCAGAATTTATGCAGTACCCCTTTAAGATCCATACTCAGAGGCGATCCCGGCCCATCAGAATAGATAAAGGTTGTTGAAGCCTTGAAGATGTGTAATGCTACATGTAAGTGCAAGCATTTGAACCCGTTCGCAAATAACGTTGGTTTTTAATCGCTTGGAAATTCCGAAATCGCCTTCCACAATCCACATCCATAATAAAACTTGCTGTGACAAAAGTGTCTGACAAAACTCTGTTGTTATAATACTCTAACAACTTTTCCCTCTATCACTGCAATTGGTTGCCTGGCTTTGTTTCATGGTCTTCTATAGCTGGGTAACCTACGGGTAAAACGTTTAATATTTCGTGCACATTCAATGTCCATCCCTTAAAGTGCATTGTCAAACTGATACAATCAGTTCCAAGTAGCCTATCATCGTTTGAGTTATTTTTATGTCATTTGATACCTGCATGCCATTATCCTAATACATGCATATCTCTTGATTGGGTTATTTGCTTTAAAAATAAGACTCATATCGTTTATCTGCGGCAACTGACTGATAGCCACTCATTCGACCAATCGCCAATAATGACAATCATAACCAATCGTCCTAGAACCGTTCTATGCTCCTCGCACCCCTCCCCACATACATATATCTGTATAAATCATCGGCAGGCAAACATTATCCGGTAGGGCAGTGACCAGATCAAAGGCGTTTTAGGCAATGTTTTTTCCGCTAATTCAACCTTCTCTGCTATACGCTGTAATCCATCACTCATCCAACTTCTGCTTATACCATAGATATTTCGATTAATTGTTAATCTAGCATCTAGTCTTACTGCATTAAAACCTGGCATCAATAGGCCTGTAATTGGTTTTATTGCTCATCCAACTTAAAATGCTACTGCAATCATTTGTGATGCGATCTAACAAAATCAGGTTTGGGTAATGTTCGAAAATGATATTCTGATAACATGTTGAACAGTAGAAGTTTCCAATTAAAACAAGTCTTGTTCTGATCAAATACCTGTATATTTTGACCGAGTTATGAATATTTTAATGTCCGAAAATGCGATATTGCAGTTTCGAAAAACGCGAGGAAAGGCGATCACCTCAGTTTCGTTTGTTTAGAAAAGCTGCCTTTAGATTCTGCACATTATCATGGCCTGAAAATAATTGGCATAATTTATGTGACCGCCATTTGTTAGCCCACAGTCTCAGCTGTCAGAGGATTCCCAGTTCAATAGGTGTGAAAGGTCATATGACCGACGACAAAAGTCCGATTTTAAAACTTTGGAAAGATACATAAATAAAATAAAATAAAATAAATTTCAGACGGATTTTAGCTTTGAAACTTGGCAAATAGTTAGATAATACGGTGTACTATACGAAAATGCAAAAAGTAACAATCGACCTCTGACCCCTAGTTCACTAAAATCGACCATTATCTCAAAATGCTATCGTGCGACACGGCCTGATTTGGCAAATCGCATCACATTAATTTTATGAACTGCTGTAGCCTACGTACTGGGATTTGGCTAAAAGCTTTCCCAGTCCGTTTGTGGGCATCTCAGTTAAGTAAATAGGAAATACTCAGTTTGAATCAACAATGGTCACAACTCACCTGTTCAGATCATCCGAAGTGTGGCGACATCCGGGCAATTATAATCGATTGAACCAATTTCTTTTCGAAACAATAATGACGTCAGCAATGACGTCAACTGCTGGCACAGTCACGTGTCTCAATTCCATGTTGTTTTTTGCGCCTACAGTTTTTCGATCTCTTGTTGAACGGAGTCAGTTAACGGCGTGTATCCAATAGACTGATAGGTCAGATTACAAACATTATATCAATTGAAAACTAAAAGTAGGATTACCGTCGTACTTGTGAATGTTTATTGTGTGTGTCGCTCTGTGTCCGCCTGCGTATCTTCCTGTTCTTCTTTCTATCCATGTCTATCTGTCTGTCTGTCTGTCCATCTGTCTGTCTGTCTGTCTCTTTCTAAATTTGTGTTAGACTTTCTTTTTATTCGGCACTCCAGCTTCGGTTCTGTCTGCCTATAAATTTCTTTCTCTGTCTGTCTGTCTGTCTGTCTGTCTATCTGTCTGTCTAACTGTCAGTCTATGTCTGTCTGCCTGCATTTATGTCTGTCCATATCTGTCAGTCTTTCGCCTGGTCTCCTCTCTGTTTTCTGTTTGTCAGTCTCTCAGGACTCATTCTGTCTATCTGTCTGCATGTCATCCTCTTTGTCTGCCTGCTTAGCAGTCTCTGTCTATATGTATGTATATGTCTGTATACGTCTGGTCACCTGTCACTCTATATGCTTCTCTCCCTCTCTCTATGTCTACCTCCCATGTTGCTCTGCTTCAAATCGACGCTGCAGCAGCAACTGTCGATGATCCAATAGACCGAACTCCATCCGGCTGACTCATTTATATAGCGCCTGCAGCAATGCTGTGCATCGTGTAATCGATGAATGCACTCACGCCGAAAACCGATTGGCGTTCAAACGGTTGCATGAGAACAATACATACATACATATATAGATTATATATATATATGTGTGTTTAAGAGCATGATATGTGTATATATATATATATATATATTCGTGAACATGATATCCATGTGAACTTCATCAGAACATGTATATATATATATATGGGCATGATTTGTATATACATATTCCTGAACATGATATGTGTACATGTATATGTATATATATATTTATAAGAATAAGCTTAGATATCTATGTCTTTGCATAATTATTGAGATGTGGAAATACACAGAGAATTCATAAAATAATGCTTGTGTATTTTCACAGGTTTGTGTATACACTATATATATATATGTGTGTGTGCTATAATATAGACTACATACACACAGAGAATATGTATATACATGATTGTAATTATACATATGTATATAATGTATATATGTATAAATATATTCATATACATATACACACAGAGAGAGGAAATAGCTGCCATCATAGTAAATATTAACCAACTTCAAGCACTATGATATTATGAACATAATGCTTGGCACGATAGAAAGCGGATATTTTCTATTATATATCCACAGACTGATAATCAAATCGAGGGTGTATAGGAGGAAGGCAAGCAGACTAAAAGGCCGACCAGCAGACCGGAACCGGCAGCTGACGACGTATGCGACACGGTCGGATGAGCAGCGCGCCAAGCGGCGGGTAGGCGAGGAATATTAAAGCGAACAATAAATTGTGAAGATCCGGTGAGCTGCGCATCCTTCCTCGTTGCTGCCGCCTGGCGCCCCAAGCGGTCGGTGTGGAAGTACTGTGGTCAGAGATCGGCAGTCCGTCTATCTGTCAATTCGACTAACGAAACCTGATTTGATTTCTGGGACTGGCATTACCAATCAGAATTTTCATTAATGTTTTGCTGGCTGCAGTAAATAGGCCAGTCTCAATTGGACCCTGGCGGGGAGGAGAAATGTGAAATGGACATAGTCTAACAGCGGAAAAACATGAAAGGCACTTCTTCGTTCTACAGTATAGCGCAAAAATAATAAAAAGTATAAAATAAGTCCTGGGACCGTATGCACGTCGGGGTCGTAACTCTTAGTCGCCGACTAAATCTGGCCAGTTGGTAACCAACGGATAAGTTGGAATGCACGACGATGTCTCAACCTTCTAAGTTGCAGCTATAGCGCTGGTTAGTCTCTGAGGTTGGCGTGAGTTGGCTAATGGCTATTCGCCACATAAGCGTGCAAAACAACATGGCGGAATTTGCGATTCGATCACTTTGACGAAGACGTCAAGACTCAAGAGTGTTTTATATTTCGCTTCTCTGGCTTTGAGGCGATGAGCTTACTGCATGCCTGAGAAATCTTTGCTGTGGGTGATGACATTGTGGCCATCTCTCTACATCTTTATTTCTGTATGCGAACTATCTGCTCATCAATATTTCTCGCACATGCGCGCTAACCATAACCACAATTAAGTTGCCGACTTACTAAGTGGCTTTTTAGATAAGCCTCGTGCTTACCAATTGTTGCTAAAGTCCACAAAGCCACCTAGAAAGTCGCAACATAACGCTTAGTCGTGCTCGTAGGCTACAATGCCGCCGTGCATATGGCCTCCGGTTTTAAATGAGACTAGTATTTATTTTTTCGTGTTTGGCCAATAAGTCAGTTCAGTAAAAAAAACTAGTTTCGTCATCGACACACACACATACACACACACACACACACACATATATATATATACATATATATATGGTAAGGCAACCACTGACCCACTTACATATACATAAATGAATTAATATATTTTATTTATCTAGAACCCGCAGCTGCTTTGTACTTTCCTTTTCTTGAATTATTCCATATATAATAAAGTCAATCTCAACTGTATGAAGACAATTATTGCAAGTGCATATTTATCCGTAGTGGATTTGCGTGCAAAAGGTTGGGAAAGTCTACGCTGGCAGGTTCTCGTCCGCCCGTAGAACCCGACGGATTTGGTCGTATATACAAGATCGATATTTCGCTTTGTAGTTAAACTTCCATTGTGATGTGTTGCGCTGAGAGATGGAGAACAATTGATGACCATGATAGCCGATAAGAGTCGAACAAAGTCAACCAGGTCGTTTACCATCTGGATGATGGAATAGTTTGGTGCAGATTTTATTCCAGAATGGAAGACCTCGAGCAGAAACGCAATGAGGACGAAAGTGTTCGAAACTCAATGAACCATGATTGAAATAATTATCGGAACTGTAAAACCGGTTTCGTTCCATTACTTCCATCTCTGAAGAGGAAGATAGATGCACACGCGCACACACACTGTGACACACACACATTCACACACACACACAACACACACGCATACGCACACGAATACGCACACGCGCGCACGCGCACACACACACACACACACACACACACACACACACACATATGCTTACATAAGCTTATAGAAGCACAAACATGTGCAAACACTACAAATTCACACATTGATTAGTTATTTTTATTCATTCATTTCAAACATTCGAATGACACATCAGATGCAGACATGTGCTCACACATGAATACACAGTATTAAACACACGCACTGATATATATATATATATATATATATATATATATTAACACATAGATACCCATAATAATAAACACCCGGCCTATGCACCGATGCTTACACACGCATATAAATAACCGAAAAATATTGATACCCACATGTGCTCAAGCATAATGCACAGTTGCACATATAGATAGGCACACAGACCATATTAAGACTCCCGCATACATGTACAGGGTGCGCCAAAAAGACCCCTGCCCTAGGTTTTTGGCCAATATCTTGAATCGTCAAAAAACGGTGATATAGCTTTTGTTCTGTTTGAAATATTTTGATGAAATCTGACTATCGTGTGTAAAAATGAATTGTATTTAAGACTGTAAATTTTAATTTCAAAATTCTTACTTTTGGCCAAGATATTGGCAGAAAATCTTAGGGGATACTTTTTTTATGGCCCACTCTGTAGATGCACAGAGGCATAAACCCACACGCACACGCGCATATATGATACATACATTATGTATTTATGTATATAAAATGTATGTACATATACATATATATGCACTTAGGTAATTGCTCCTTTCAAACATCGGCACGTTCAGGATATGCAACACCACACGTACAGACGGACATAGGCACGCATACATGTTGCCATACACATGCATACACGATCCTCATACATGTATGTGCTACTGTGTGAGTGCCTATTGTTATTGACCAGCCATCTCCTCATAACCCTGTTCATTTATTTATGCGTTGCTTTCCTGGTTGCTTCGGGCGCCCCCCTGAGCAGCAGGACTGACGTTCCACCATCGTTTCCGGTAGAGGGCCCTTCTGGCGGTGGCAGGCGGTGGTCTATGCCTTAACCGGGACTGCTGCAGACGGTGGGTGTGGGTGTGGGTATGGGCGTTGGTCCACGGGGAGTCATTGGTGGCGTGCAATCTGGTCGTTGGCCGTGGACTGTGAAGGGACAATCGAGACGTGCAGAGAGGGAAGAGAGGGAAGAGAGGAGAACGGGAGAAGAGAGGGAAGAGAGGGAAAGAGGGAGGGAAGGGAAGGGAAGGAGAGGAAAAGATACAAGATAGGAATAGAGAGAAAGACAGAAGCAGAGAGACAGAAGGACAGAGACAGTGAGACAGAGACAGACATACAGATAGACAGACACACAGACAGACAGACAGAGACAGACAGAGACACGCAGAGAGACACGTAGAGAGAGATACAGAAAGACAGAGAAACGGAGAAACAGATTGACAGAGACATGAATAGAAACAGAGACATGCAGCCAGATAGACAGACAGACAGACAGACAGACAGACAGAAAGACAGACAAAGTCAGAAAAACAAAGACAGAAAGACCGAGTGATAGAAAGACATGTGTAATACGGCAGAGATACATGGATACAGAGATAGAGACAGACAGACAAACAGACAAAAATTGATTGATTGTATTTTAGGCCATCTGTTCTGTTAGTAGCTGAGATTATTTTGTGATTAATTTTGTGTTCTTGAGAATTGTTTTAATTACATAAATGTACAGTCTAACTCTAACCGGTTGCGGTCTGTCAACCGCGATTTTGTTTCAATAAAGAAAATTATGATGATTGATTGATTGAAAAATTATCGGCATGTTAATATCCAACACACAGAAATACGGTACCATATAATAAATTATAGTCGCCATACACATGTTTGCGTATCCTTATGTACCTACAACAGACAGACAGACACAGACACACAGAAAGACAGACACAGACACACATAAAGACAGACACAGACACAGATAGAAAGACAGACGCAGACACAGACGTAGACACAGATAGACAGACACATACACAGACACAGACGCAGACATGGATATGAGTGTTCGTCTCTCTCTTTCTCTTCATCGATCGATCGATAGGTGGCGCTATAATACAGCGTTGATCTGAAAAAAGCGATCAATCATCTTCGCTGTAATAAACGGTCGATTGAAAGAAGTGAATGCAAGTGATTTCGATGACAATGAATCGCTGTCTGTTTGTCTGTCTATCCGTCAGTCCGTCCGTCTGTCCGTCTGTTTGTCTGTCTGCCTGTCTATCCGTCTGTCTGCCTGTCTGTCTGTTTATCTGTCCGTCCATCCGTCCGTCCGTCTGTCTGTCCGTCTGTCCGTCTGTCCGTCCGTCTGTTTGTTCTGTCTGTTTGTCTGTTCGTTTGTTATTCCGTCTGTCTGTCTGTCCGTCTGTCTGTCTGTTTGTCTGTCCGTTCGTCTGTCTGTCTGTCTGTCAGTTTGTTTGTCTGTTTGTCTGTCCGTCTGCTTGTCTGTTTGTCTGTCCGTCTGTCCGTCCGTTTGTCTGTCTGCCTGTATCATTGTCTCCGTGTCTCTCAATCTCCGTGTCTCTATATCCCTTTGTGATGGCAATGCTCAGCAAAATGGCCCACGCCCTCAAGAGTGGGAGGGAGGGATTGAGGGAGGTAAGGAGGGTGGCGTAGATATATGGATGCAAGAGAAAAAGAAAGATAAAGGCATAGAGAAATTGAAAAGGAATAAGGAGATAAATCATAATGGGAAAGAGACATGGAGAGCATTGGAGAGTGAGGGAAAGCAGTTCAAGGATAGATGGAGAAAGACATGGAGGCAGGGGAGATTAGAGAGGAGAACAAAAGTTGATTTTAAAGAACTCTCTTCCAATGTCATCCATAATTGTTTTAGTAACCGCTTACTTGAAAGCTCCATTGCAACATCTGAGATTTCGCTCTTTTGGTTGGAACTTAGGCAGACAACATTATTTTATCTTTCGGATAGGCCTACAATGTAACACGCCTTGAAACAGCTGTGGCTATACCGACTATTTTAGCAAGAGCCAGGTTGCAGTTGATCATTTAGCAACGGTGCATTTGGCAAAATATGGCACCGTCAAGTTAGTTCTTTACGCGCAGGTCACTTTATAAAAATGATTGTTTCACATTAAGATTTCTTATGCTTGAACTTAGTCAGATCCTCCACCATTTAAATGTTCTTCCATGCAGGTCAAGACGCCTTTCATGATCCAGGTATGTATACATGTGCACCAACTTGGGTCGCCGAAAAGGGTAGAAGGGTGAATGACCATGCAGGCCCGTTGACTTTCATGGGCCCGAAATGGGTAGGTATATAGGCCTATACACTATACACTACCCAGTTTATGATTAATACCTTTTAAAACGTAATATCACGTATACTTAACTTCAACCAGTTTGACCTCCATAATTATTAACTACTGAATGAAATCATAATATACAATCTGGAAGATCTGTTGATCTTAGTGCCTAGGGGCCACTCCATTCTGTTCCCGAAGAATCTCAAAATTATTGTTCTATTTAGGATCTTCAGCCGTAATTGGATGGTTTTGGACGGGGAGTGCTTCTGAGTAGTCTACCTCGAAGAAACGCTATATTAAACGTCCAAAATAATAAAATTCCCAAATAATATTAAGTATGCCGTGCATGCGCAAATGTCGTACCGGTATTAGATCGTATTCGCACTTTTGTTATGCAATGTGTTCCTAAGAAACTGTTTCATATAAAGCCTCAAGACAGTTTAGGGATCGTGTCAGTCTACTCAAGATCGAGAAACACGTCCACAAAAAACTTCTGGCAACGGCCTTGACCGTGAGTGGTGACTGCAGCTCTGCCTATAGGTTATGTGGCCGGATTTTCTCTCATCAGTCCTGAAACCAACCCAACTCACCCTTGCAATCTACCCCAAGCCCCTCAAACATTGCCAACTGTCTGGACCAGTGTATAATTACGATACTATAGTCAATAGTCATACTACATACACGATGATCATGCTCAGCATTGCTCACACTGTGATCGATTGCCAGCCGGATCACGTGATCAATCGCCGCCATGACAGGTCGTCTGCTCACGGATCATCTGCAGAATGAAGGACCTTGACTGGACGTTATGGTCAAGTGAACTGACCAGAAATGTCAAATGGTCAATCGCCAGAAAAGACTGATGACCAACTGGACAATGTCCAGTGTAATACTCCATACATGTAGTTACGATTCGTAGTTGTTGAGTGACCAAGCGCCGGAAATACGACGCATCATGAAGAACAGAACGCTTTACATCCAATTTATTATACGGTATTATAATGAAAAGTACGATAATTTATTAGCGTAAGTTTTATAGGTTTAGGCTACAAGAAGGAATTGTTTGAATAAACTTACCAGCAATTAATTATTTATTAGTGGTCGTCGTGTGCTATAATTAATAATTAAGTGATTTAGGCTAAAGTGAAGAGAGACATGCATTGCACAGTGATGTTCCATTATACATCAACTGAAGTGTATTATATTATGACGTATCAACGCACTAATGTAGGCCTATCAATTAATGCATTGATACAGCAATGTATTAGTGTATTATTTGTATAATAATTATTGTACCAGTGTACATGTATATTAATGTTGTAATGTAGTAAATGTATTACTGTAGGCTTTACATGAATGTGTCTATGTACAAGTGAGTATATATACAATGTATCAAATGTATCATCGCATAACAAAGTAGGCCTATTCTGTGAATTTATTATATATTATATTATAATATTTTTTATACATGTAGGCTATAAAGGATGGAGTCAAAGCAGACAATCACTTACAGACAATGGCTTGCACCGAACAATTGAAAAGCACGGGACCTGACAAACGACCTTCAGATGACCTCCATTCCTTCCGGTCATCTATTCGCATCCATTCTCGATAAACGCCTTCCATCAAAAACCGATTATGATGTTCCGGGCATTTCTATAGCGCCTTTAAAGAAACCTCTCATGCTAACGAAATCACATCAGTCTGCGACTCTGCGCCTTTACAAGAAGAATCCCATAATGTTGTTATTCCTTGCATCCACAATAATGATAAGAAAAATAATAATGGGGCAGAAAAACTGCGGTTATTGAATGAACAGTCGCCGTAAAATATTTATAGGCGTCACATAGTTAGAAAGCGGGGGTTCCATTTATAAAAGGGAGATTAGTCGTAAATTGACGGGGCACCCGTGAATGAGAAAAGAAGGTCAGTAATTTTATTGTAAATGTTTCCGCAACTCTGCTGCGTGACGTCGCGCCTACCGTATACATTTGTGCAACAGAATTCTATATCAATGTGATAAAAGAAAGCAAAGAAAATGAATATGATACACACACACGCACACACACACTAAGAGAAGATTCTTTACTAAGAATAGTGATCGAGGGGGAAAGTGGAGGGGAAAAGAACAAGAGGAAGACCGAGACAGATGATGCTGGACTGGATGATGCAGGACTGTTATTTTTTGTTGCGTCGCGTTTTTGAATCGTCAAAAAATGGTGGGTGACCTCACTAAAAGTGGTGTAACTTTTGTTGTGTTCGAAATATTTTTTATGAAATCTGGCCATCATGTGTAAATATGAATTGTCTTTAAGGCTGCAAAATTTCCTTTCGAAATTCTTACTATTGGCCAACATATTGGCAAAAAAAACAGGTTTTTTTGGCGCACCCTGTACATGCATACATACTTACATACATAATACATAGCCTACATATGTATGCACAGATAGACATACATACAAAAATACAAATGGAAAGATGGCATGTATAGCGCATACGAAATGAACACACATTATTTGCATTTGCTTGTATTTGCATTAACTTACATTCACATTATAGAGGCCCTGTTAGCACAATCACAGTTTTAGCTTGCGCAACAAAACTAAGCGTCACTAAAATATGGCTCTGCCAGTAACGATCTAGGCCTACATGCAATCGCAAAAACTCGCATTCATCATAAGCCTACTCGAATAATTATTACAGCCACAAAGTCTGCATTCGAGATTTTAATGCTTTGTCCTTTTATTTACACCTGCCACAGAAGCTGTCCAGCAAGGCACTATGTAGCCTAATTCGTTAAGAATATTTAGGCGCTATATACAAACGTAGTCATCTGAACAAGCAGTGCAGCAGACTATTCTGGGTATATCTGGGTCAAGTCGCGATAGATCAACAAACGACGTGCATGCAAAATAGGTCAACAGGTTTCAGAACATTCGAAAACTTGTCTGGCTTTGATGTCAAACGTCCGCATCATAAACACCATACAAGTCATGTGAAACTAATAAACAGAGTTATAAACAATGCCATATATATACAAACCATTTCTTAGGCTAAACTTTTATTATGCCTACATATCATGGTGTCTGCAACGCATAGGCTGTAGCCAATAATTATGTACAAGCAACAAATCAGATTAAAGAATATAAAAAAATTAAAAATTAGTTGCACATTGTCTACGTACAACTTTCGCGTTGCATTTCAGCGGTCACACCAAAACTTTTTGTCATGTTAGCAAAACTAAGGTAAAAATATCTGCAGTTTGTTTGATCAGCCGCGCCCTTAACAACAACAAAACACTGTATATACAAGATCGCAAACAAAGTCCAACTCTAAGCCTATAATTAGGCCGATGTGCGTATCACAATAAGCCGTTAACTTGTTATTATCTTGATGAAAAAAATTATGCGTTCTGCAACATAGTCCTTCCGCAAAGTATATGTCGAAAGCTCTAAGCAAGCTTCGCATGAATTTGCAATGCATTCCCGTTTTAACGGTTACAAAATCCTCGTGCATATTCAATGTCTTTTCCTTGCAATTGTGACGTCAATCTGACGCATACTCATTATCCGTCGTTATGGTGACAAATGCGATGCGCAATATTAGCGCAAACTTGAAGCAGTTGTGTCGTCACAATGACGTCACAGTGACGCTCGAGTCTGACCAAACTTCGGCTCGATTCGTGACGTAATTTTGACGTCAGCTCAAAATCCGTACGTCGTATTATTGAGGGGCAAGTGAGACGCAAAATCATTGTCTAGCAGAATAGCCGCGTGGTCGTCAGGGCCCAAGCAAGTCTGACGCTGTAATGCAATGCCCTCTCGAGCGAAGGGCAATTCCTTGGGGTTAGGAGCAAGCACTTCCTGTCATCTCCCTCCAGGTTACCTGGCGGGTAGGTGGGAAGGTCAAGATGGCGGCTGGTGACCTTGAAGGGCGCGCCTCTCGCTTTCCGCCTTCACGTCGTCACTGTTAACAGAAGAGAAAACAAAAACATTCAGTGGAAACGTTTGATTTTTTAATTAATTAAGCAATTAAACCTTGGCCCGAGTCGCGATACTGCGGGCTGTCGGTTGTGTGTGCAGGTCTATTTTTCCAGCATTAGCACAGAATCTTTGAGAAATTAAAAGTTATGGTAATCGCAATGGTCAGATAAACATTTCTAAAATGTCACAGAAGATTTAAGTGAAGGGCACCGAGAGAAGGAGCGAGAAGACGAGGAGGAGGAGGAGAAGGAGGAGGAGAAGAAGGAGAAGGAGGAGAAGGAGAAGAATGAGCAGGAGAGCAGGAGGAGAAGGAGGACGAAGAGAAGCAGCAAGAGGAGTACCGGGTACATTATATTGATACCGAATAAATCGAAGAAAAACCGAGGAGCCTTTAGAAAATCTCCACCAACTTTACATGAAATCTGATCCTACGGCAACAGCATCAGAACTTTTAGTGATCTGGGTTCTATTTGTCCTGACATGTTAATTAGCATATAACTACCAAATTCTGTTGAAAGCCAGAGACAAAATCAAGTATATGATGATAACAAAGCAATGTCTGAAGGAAGACAGACAGTGCTAGTGCCGACAGTTGAACCCAACTTTTTGGCGCCACGTGGTTTTTAAGTGTGGGGTATCAATTTTCGCGCCACAAAGGTCAAGGTCAAGAGTTAAGGTAAGGTCAATGTCAAAATTCAAAAACAAGGTGACGCCCAAAAAGTGAGTTTGAACCGTCAGTCTGTCTTCTGCTCAGCGATGACGTAGTGTTCTGACTTACAATCCGCTGTCGTCGGAGTCGTACGTTTGCAGATTGGCTATTCGGACTTCAGCTCGAAGTGGCATCCCTTCTGAAAACAACATCACGCAGCATAGGGTTAATTTTAACGCAGAGCAGCTGATCAAAATGCAACACCACACAAATAATAGTCCTATCCCATTCCATGAGGAACATAGGGAGGCGCTCATCTCCTTTTTCCATGGCCCTAAGGCAGCAATGGACGAATCCCAAGGTCCTGGACACGGGGCCAGTGTATCGCAGGACACACAAATAATGGTACATTCTAATTATAAAAATTCCCACATTAAATTTTTTGCAAGAGCAGTGGAATGATTGCATGATCGAAGTCCTAAGGTAATAATAATGTTTCTCATTTTTCAACTGAAACTATGTCAAATGTTTCTTAGAATTTCTTCCTGAACTCGAAAATATCTTTATTTCGCTTGTATGCAGTGACATTGCAGTCTATAGCACCAATATGCACAATGTCATCACGCTAAAAATTCCGGACTATTTGATTACAGTGATTACTGCCTGCCTGACTCTCCGGACTTGACCCGCTGCCTATTGACTTTGTTTTGATTAAGCGCCTGTGAATAAGCTGGTTCCCGCGACTTCACTTTTGTGGGCGTCTCAGAAGTCTCGAGATTATACGATTACGATTACAGTAGCCTTTGAGGCATGGTTCTTAGACTACTTGCAATATGACTATCATAATTACGATTACAGTAGCCTTTGCAGCATGGTTCTTAGACTACTTGCAATATGACTATTGTCAATAGGCACGTAAGTCTATAATACTACTTGCAATACGACTATCATAGTCATATTGCAAGTAGTATTATAGACTTACGTGTCTTACGTGTCTATTGTCGAATTGCAACTATGCCTTGATATGTATGTATGTATGACTGTATGGTGCAGTGGTTGTCACACACAGCTGGTTCCGCCAATTATATTGGCGCTCTATAAATTGAGTTACTTTACTTGATACTTACGCTCCGGTAAAGAGAAGCCGCCTCGTCGTCGTCGTCGGCAAACGATGATGACGACGACTACGATGATAACAACCAGTACGGCAACGGCAGAGACTGCTGCAGCTATGATGATCGTCGTCGTTGTTGAAGATGATAACGACTCCGGCTTAACATGTGGCGCTGCAACAACAACAACAACGACGACAAATTAAGTGGCCATTTTTATTGGTGGTGGTGTGCCATGGTGATGGTCAATGATGACGACAGCGATAGCTTAATGACGAAGACTACCAGTACAAATCCATTTAATATTATGATATCCAAATACTATCACTAGCTCCTCTAGCGATCAGTCGTATCATGAGAGACGCACTCCATATGTGTGTTCCAAAATTCGACTATTATTACACAAACACCTTTAATTAATTTTTTATTTCTCTTATTAATTGATGCAGATGACTGGTCTAGTAGGCCTACCTTGCTCATAAGTGCTGTAATACGCCGAGCAAATTTCTGTCTAGGGTAACGGCCTCTATTGTCATAGACCCTGGTCAAATTGGAATCCTCCTCCTCTGTTACATTCACACACTTTTTCAAGCAGGAGGTCAGTTTTATTTTATGTAGAATCATTAATAATTACAATTTGGCAAACAATTCGCAATTTGCATGAAAATAGTAGGGGGTAATAATTGGCGTGTGAGCTTACCCGCTGGACCGTTTGTGTTGTCTTTATTTTGCTCATCATCTTTATTCTTCGTCGTATTTGCTGTGGTACTACTGTGGTACGAAGTGGTACTTGGCTGGTACGGCTGGAGCGATTTCGTTGTCCTTTCGTGGTGCCTGGTACTGTGATGCTTATTTGCAGACGTCATTGGTGATGTAATGATGACGTGTTGACTAGATGTACTGGAAATAACCTCGGCATCTGCAATAGATATTGCAATATTTGTTTCATCAATTGAATGAATATACCTTAACGAATGTATGAACGAACGAACGAACGAACGAACGAACGAACGGATGGATGGATGGATGAATGAACGAATGAAAGAATGAATGAATGAATGAATGAATGAATGAATGAAATTCAATGAAAGAATGAATGAATGAATGAATAAATTAGTGAATGAATGAATGAATGAATGAATGAATGAATGAATGAATGAATGAATGACTGGAGGAATGAATAAGTGAATGAATGAATGAATGCCATTATTTTGGAAAATCCAGTTGCCATGGTAACTCACCGCCTATGGTAACGACGGCGCTCTGGAGTCGGGATCCATGCGCGTTGCTGACGTTGCACGTGACCGTGGCACTTGTTCGTATGCTCCTTAATACTAGAACGGAAGTCGGTCCGTCGCCGGAAATGGAATGGTCGTTGAGAACGTCTTCAAGTTCTAGACAAACAGAACAACAAGAACCGTATATTACACAGAACCACTGCTTTGCAGGTTCGAATCTCATGAACGATATTTCACAACTCGATAATATTGCAAACTGAATCGTAATCTTAATCTTCATAATTCCAATGCACCACTCGAATGCAAAGCGAAGGGCACCATCTTATTCACGAGCGCATGTTATTATTGTTTTATGCTATTGGTTTCTACCGAAGTGACCACGGATTTTGCCGATTTACTTAACGTAGCCAGCGAAAGACGCCTTGACCATTGTGGAATTCTGGAAGTCGTATATGACTAACTTTCCGCCACATCTATAATTACATTTAGATGTCTCTGTATTTCCCTCCGGACATTTCTATTTACTGGTACCATGACTATTTGTAATATAACATTTGAATATTTCCAGTTATTTTCCGACATATTGAGTTACCTTCGGACACTTTCAGAGTTACCGTCATACATTTATGTTTATCTTCATACATCCACAGTTTCTGTCTCCGTATCGTTACCGTTAAATATCTCTAGCTATACCTTCTGACACATCGTGTTATTTTCAATGAAGTCCAAGTGATGCTTTCGATCTGACACTCATATATTATGTGCTTGCAAGTATACCTTCCTAACTACCCTATTTTGTCTATCTTGACTATCTTGCCTATCTTGACTATCTTGCCTATCTCGACTACGATGCCTTTGTCATCAAATCACCTGAATTCTTTACAATATGTTTAACCAGCTTGTAAACTGGCTGACTAGTGGCTACCTGGCTCTTCTGGCTGAACTGACTGTCTGTCAGATAATTAATTGACTGCATGGATAAGGCTACATGTATAGTCTGACTAAGTAACTGGCCTCATGAAAACTGGCTGACGACTGGCATGATCAAATAATAACTAACCGACTAACTGGCTGTAATCGACAAAGTGGCAAGCTGGTGTTTAACTGAGTAGACAAAAAACCACACGACCAATCAAAATTTCAATCAATGTACTTTCTATGTCACAAGCACGCGATCAAAAGGGATATCCTCTATATAGATTCTATTTATAACTCATTAATTCAATCCATCGATATATTATTCGCATTAATTCAGTCGTCGATATAACTTACTTTCAACGGAAACGCCGTTTTTGTACCACGTGACCGTGGGCGAAGGTCTTCCTCGACCTTGACACGTGAAGGTCACGTCACGTCCGGATTCAGGAACCTCCTGGTTGGACATGGGAGCGACAAACGATGGAATGGCTGGAAGAACACACACACACACACACGCAGACGGTAGATGAAAACACTGCATGGAAATAATTATTATCATCGATTCAAAGGACAAAACAAAACGGTTTACATATTTACATATAGAGCCTATATACAAATTTATCAAATGAAATTAAATAACTTTATTGCAACCCAAAGACATAACAACATTATAACGCATTGTACAAGACAATGAGAAAACATAAACTATACTGCGGTTGCACAGGGAAACCCAAAGGAGATTCATGTTAGACCCTCATGTACAATTGGCCTCTGTCTATCGGGACTAGCCTATGTATTGCTTGCATTTAATCCGTGGTATTCTTTCGTTTCAATTTGTTCTTCTTGTCTCATCATGTTGATTATTAATGTTTGCATTGAATAGGCCTATGTATTGATTTTGAATTATATGCACACATATATATATATATATATATAATTATATATATATTAATTATCATAGTCAGATGTTGTTCTTGAAGTAGTGGCGATTAGAACAAAGGACTGACGAATAATTATCACGAAAGCTTGTCAGCCAATAAATTATCTCCACTTGCGCCTACGCTAATTCGTTTGCATGTATATTGTATAATGTATCTTGTGTGATGTATATATATATATATATATATATATGATAATTAATATGATAATTAATAATTAATAATTATGATCAAGACAGAGAGAGAGAGAGAGAGACAGACAGACAGACAGACAGACAGACAGACAGACAGAGACAGACAGACAGATAGATAGAGACAGAGAGAGGCTATGGTAATTGTTGAACTTTAGACGCCCCCCCCTTCGTGTGCCGACCACGAGTCAGACTACAGAAGCTCTTTCATGATAATATTATATTATATTATATGACGAAATAAAGAGCAAGGTGCACTGAAGTGATTACATCTAAAGACTATGATGACTGATCGCTGTCACGTGGTCTGCCCAACAGTTCGCTCCTTGCGCTCTGTCGTCCGTCTTCACCTCTTCGCCTTTCGTTTACAGTAACTGTTCGGTGTGCCTTAAGCATTTGCTGTGATGATAAGTCCCTCCACATGTGTGGAAATGATGGCCTTCACATCTTCTACCCACCAAATCATGTCTAGCTTCTTCCTCGCATCCTCTCGCTCCTTCACAACGTTACATTCCCTCCGGGGCTTCGGTGCTGCAAGTGCCTCTGAATAATAGTCTATGCCGCGAGAGGCGCTATATAAATTTTCATAATACGATACACGTAATTATTCTTACCGTCAACTTGTACGGTAATGTTGACCGATGGGCTAAACAGTTGGCGGCCAAGAAAGCTCTTGAAAGCCCGACACGAATAGAGCCCTGCATCGGCAGTCGTCACGCTCCGGATGATCCACGCATGGCTGATGTTCGTTACGCCTGATGGCGCCGTCCATTCGACATGGTGACCCGGCCTATATGCAAGTAAGTAAGTAAGTAAGTAAGTAAGTAAGTAAGTAAGTAAGTTAGTGAGTGAGCGAGTGAGTGAGTGAGCGAGTGAGTGAGTGAGTGAGTGAGTGAGTGAGTGAGTGTGAGTGAGTAAGTAAGCATGACATTAAATGTAACTCCGCCACTGGTTGTTTTCTGCCAGTGCCAGTCGCAAGCCTAGTTAAAGGAGGAGGGCGATCGCAAATTGTCGTTAAAACGAGACTACTATTACGACTAAAGGCAATGATTAAAATAATTAATTATATATAAAATAGATGATAAATTTTATGATGACATGTTCCAAGAAAGTTTGCTTGGTTTCATCGGTGATCTATTATAATAAGCCACTGAAAACTTCTATCCTCAATACATCTTGTGCTTCATCACCTTTCCCGTTCAAGTAGGGCACAGTGATCCTCCAGCCATCTATACCGAGACTGTGCTAACTAAATAATCTGGAATATGTTAGAAAACGTTCTGAACACCAGACACCTATTATCTAATTATATATATATATCTAATTATATATATAGCCTAATATATATATATATATTATATATTATATAGCTTTGGTTTCGGAAGCATCAGTGGTGGTACAGAAAGCTGTTCAAAGGTCTCTAAAAACGCCCCAGACGCATAAAAACTTCGAAGAACCTCTTCAGTGCTGTAAAGTCGCTATATAAACTCACAGATTCAAACACATAAATAACTCACGCATGCGCAGGACTGCCTAATTACAAGCAACTGAAAACCATATGTGTCCTGTATTACGATGAATGTTACGAATTTTACCCATAAACGATGAAATCAGACAGCCATTGGATAATTATGCAAGCCTCTATGTACGAAGGGAGGAACTTCACTGGCTGCATATGCAAAAAGTATTGAGTTTATGATACTAAAACTTAATTGCGTAATTGTCTAGCAGGCCAAGCTCCGATTTATCTTAGTGAGCTTTGTGTGCCTGTGCTATCCATTCCAGGCCGTAGATTCCTTCGCTCTACAAGGCGACTTGGTTGTCCCTGTGGCTTGAACCTCCACAGTCCACAGTGCTGCATAAAAGCTTCGCTATCATGGTCGCTCCATCCTTCTGGAATAAGTTACCTAATAATAGCAGTCTCCGTAATGAACTTCTTTGTCTTTCACTGCGCATTTCCGTAAGCGTTTGAAAGCCATTCTCTCTGATTGTCGTTTGGTGTCAGGTCGGGAGCGCCGCTGAAGAGTTTCTCTTGAAGTGGTGCCGTGTAAACTTATGATTACGATCAAATACAAGGCCACATTTATAGAGCGCAGATTCAAATAGTGATTAACAGCGCGTAAGACGGTCATTTAATTGTGATTTACTCGTAATCGTAAACTCAAAATCGTAATCGTAATCGTAAATTCGAAATTCTTGTTCTGTTCTGTTCTTATCCATCCTCGATCCGAGGGTCGGCCGCATCATGTACAATGTTTCTCCAACGCTTCCTGTCCTTCGTCAGTCTTAACATTTTTCCCAATGCTATAATCCAGTCCATTCTTTTATGTTGCCCAACCAGTTTGTGAGAATAGGCTGGACACAAAAAGTTACCAATGTCGCACTATACAAACGAATACGCCTGAAGGAGAATATTATGCAGAAGCTGATCAGGAGAAAGATGGGGCTATTTGGGCATATATGCAGAATGGGAGACGACAGGAAAATAAAACTACTGGTTTTCGGCAGAATGGAAGGGACAAATCGAAGAGGAAGACCGCACAGAGAATGGTTGGACGACATCATCGGGTGGGGAAGAGCATCACTCCAGGAGCTGAGTCACATGGCGATGGACAGGGAGCAGTGGAGATTTTTGGTGAAAATGGCAGTGGACACCTACGGGCGTTGAGCCCATGGTGCCTGATGATGATGATGATGAACCAGTTTGTTCTTACAGCGCCCATAAAAGTCAGGTCGCGGGAAGCAGCTTATTCGGAACCGACTGAGTCCGAAGCCAACGCTTTAAGTCAGTCAAATTCTGAGGACTTAAAGGTAGGGAATCTTGGGATGTAAGAGCAACTGTAATCCTCTATGTGCGACAAGTATCCGATCGACTTTTGACCCCTCGTCCTCCAACACACAATTATGTGCTATTATAATTATATAATAGATTAAGGACTTAAGCCTCAACTGATAGAGTAACTTCCTATATGGCATCAGCATGTACAATGATCATTAGATTGTGGCTCCTAATAGCTTCACACAACAATAACAAGAACAATAATAGTAACAATAACAAACAGCAATAAGGTAATAACAATTATATTTATTTGAAGTAATAATAATAATGGCAATAATAATAACAATAGGGGCTAGTAATAGTAGAAGTCGTATGGTATAGCAGTAACAATAATGGTTACAACAAGTAACAACTATAACAACAACAACAACAACAACAACAACGAAAACAATGGTAACAATTATAATAATAATAATCACCATTATTAGTAGTATAAAATAATAATAATAGTAATATAAAAAAAAACTAATAAAATAACAATAATAACATTCATCGTCGCTACATTTCAGAATAATTTTATGCTTGATCCAATGCCGAGAACAACAAAAAACCTCTGAATACATTCAAGGCAAACAATGACGATAATAATTTACAATGAAGACTAACCAGGCTCCATAGAGGCACTCGAGACTCAGCTCCTTTCCTTCGAGCACCGTGACATCGGGAGAGGCGTACAGCAGAACAGGAGGTTCCTTGAAAATTCTCTCTGCCTCAGAAGTATCTTCCGCTTCTAAAATAATGAGAAAGCAATCTTAATAAGGTTACTAGGCCTAAGTTTTTTTTCGTCGAAATCGTCAGTAAATTATCTCTTTTCAAACGTGAGTAACAATAACTATAAGGTACACTCGACATCACTCGATAGGATAACAGATTTTTAGGCAATTGATTTCCGCGGATTTGTTTTATTCAGAAAGTTCGAACAATAGCAGACTGAAAATAACGCAGACTTGCTTGTGGACAGTGGCAAGAAGACAAAATGCTGTGGACTGGCATTGACACCGACCGACAATAACCGAACTATACTGAATGATTGATTGACTAGTTGACTGACTGACTGTCTGACT
>OX243816.1:42603863-42613863 GCA_945859605.1 Lumbricus rubellus | reverse complement strand
AGGTCTGGTGAACATGTAGCAAACACGAAACAGGAGTACATGTAGGTAGGTAGGTAGGTAATCAAGCCTGTAGTCTTTTATTGCTGCAAGACAATCATTCACAGCTTTAGAGATAGACAACTACGGTTAAGTGCAAGAAGTCAAAAAGGTCGCCTTGATTAGCTACTGTTATACCGCGACTCATAGGCCCACGTGTACTTCGTTAAAAGCTTATCTTTTACTATTTTTAGCATACATTTATGGAAAGCGGTTAATTGTGGATGTTGTGCCTGTATCTGCGTGTGTATCTGTGCGTGTGTATCTGCGTGTGTATATGTGCACGCGTGTGTGTGTCTGTTTGTGACTGCCTTGGAAGTGGTGGAGTGTGGACGATTGAGGGTTTCAACAAAAGATATAGTTTTTGACACGTACGTGGTTTAGTGTCGGCCTCTGCAAGAGTTCCGATGACTACGGTCGCCATGACAACAACAACAATTGACCAATGTAAGCATAGGACGCCGAGGTTTTGACATGTCATTTCCTGTATAACGAAAAACAAACACAATCCTTATAACTTCTATAGTTTAGAAAGCAACATCGCTTCAACTAACACTATAGACATTAGAGAAGTAGTGGACTAATGAAATGAACAAGGATAATTATCGGAGATCGTTTATTCCTAACCACTGCCACACATATCTGGTGTCTAAACTGATGATGATGAGGATGAGGATGACAATGAGGATAGTGGTGGTACTGGAGGTATACTGGAAGTGGTGGTGTTAGTATAGTGTTAGTGGTGGTGTTAGTGGAGTTATTGGTGGTGTTGGTGTTGGTGGGGGGTGTTGGTAGTGGCGTGGTGGTGGCTTTGGTGGTGGTGACTACGACGGTGACGACGACGACGACGATGATAACGATATAAAACTCAAAGTCGTATACTCCGTTGCGACCTCCGAATGTTGGCTTTCTCTATGCAAGACCTCCAAACATTATTACTAGAGCTACTGTTATGTCTGGAATGACACGTAGGCTAATCTTTCCTGCATGGTGCATGGGGCTTTGGATTGAAATGTACAAAACCCGTCTTGAGGCCTTCATGAACATATTCAGACTAATTTTACATCCTGATGCTCGTACAGCTAAAAAGTTAACGAAAGAGACAGACGCGTGAACTTCATATCCCCCGTGACCGCAAAGAAATGCGCTATATAGCCTAACTCTCGACAAATTAATGGCTCACAATTTCAACCTCGTCATTAAAGACTCGATGAACTTTACCCCAAGAATGCTTTTTTAGACATGTACTAACAACTCAATTATAAGTACTACGTATAAAGTCATACTGTAAATTCTGTAAATGTACACACAGTGCTTTGCCTGTTGTTCTTTTAACAAACGACTTTAAAATAAACAAACGTCACTACATGTAGTCTTGGATAAACATTGAGAGTATTGGCTCTATATATATTATCACAATAGACTTGACATAGAACCGAGCTAAATGGACGTAATTTATTCGAACCCATCACCGCCAAATGGTTGACGTCATTAACTGCTGAGCTTCTTCAAGCTGTCAGCTTCCGGACAGGTTCAAGACTTTCAATGGTGCCACTGGTTTCGACCCCCATATTTATTGGACCCGTGCAGTCGTGCACCTTCGGTTCACTGTTTCATTCGTAATGGATACGGAAGCATCCGCCTAGCTGTGGGCCATACGCTCTCTCTCCTTACATGCACTCTTCCCTCCATGATTGCAATTACAAAATAGCTTCCTTTAAGTATGCGACCAATCTCAGTATGCGACCAATCTCAATATGCGACCAATCTCAGTATGCGACCAATCTCAATATGCGACCAATCTCAGCATGCGACCAATCTCAGTATGCCACCAATCTCAGCATGCGACCAATCTCAGCATGCGACTAATCTCAGTATGCGACCAATCTCAGTATGCGACCAATATGAATAAGCGGACAATCACAGTATAGTGAGTATACGACCAATTTCAGTATGCGACCAATCTCAGTATGCGACCAATATGAATAAGCGGACAATCACAGTATAGTGAGTATGCGACCAATTTCAGTATGCGACCAATTTCAGTATATGGCCAGTATCAATTAAAGGACTACGGCCAAACTCACGATCATGAAAGACAAAATTAGTCATGCTTAACTCGTAATTTAAAGCATTCGTGCACGCAAGCAATTATAGACTGCATCGTGGTGTGGTGCCATAGAAACTGGTGGCCATATAGTGGACCACCTTGGCTTTGTCCTACTCTAGAACCTCATCACGTTCCATCTGAGTATCGATTATAATAGAGTTATACGATTCACTTAGGTTTTTGTATACCGTTCATTTGTTTTCACAACCTCTCCACTATGCACTCAAACTATTGCTTCACACACTTTATTCCACTCTATAACACACACTCCAATGTCATAATGTTCTAAGCTTGAAACAAAAAAGCATCTCATTATAAAAGTATCACGATTTATAACAAGGACTGAGAAGTGGCGGGTTTACTATGCGGCAACACACGAAGTTAACTCTTCATCAAAGAACGGCAGACCTTAAAAATAAGATGTTAAAATTTAATTTCATGTAGAAATTGCAATTAAACTTTGATAAATTGACAGCTATCGCCATATTGTCACATCCGCAAATCAAGGAAAGTCAACAGCAAAAACGAGAAGATATTAATATAGATGAAATTATATTAGTCAGGGCTTCATTTGAGGAATTTTTAGAACTGCAAGCCCCCTTCTGTGGCTTCTACCCCTTCCCAACCTCCAGGGTATACAGGCTAAATTAACCCTTTGTATACTGCCGCAGTTTTAACTGCGCTTAAGTGCTTGTGCCATAAATGCACAATTTTGTCTAGAACTGCACATTTCGTGCATAACTTCTCTCTAAAAAGTCCTTGCATTATAGTTAAAGTCGCAACGTTGGTAGTCGGAACATAATCGTAATAGGTACGGAAAGAACAATCGCCCGAAGAAAATAATGGTTGAACTCTAAATCTGAATTCCCTTTAAACGCTACCGCCCGGTGCCTGACTCTGATCGGTCCTTGCCGCAGTATAGAACGCCTGCTGAACTTTCATGTGAACCACTGCACTTTAAGCCAAGTGCATTTATTATAATGAGTATAGGCATTCTAATAGGTAGCCCAAGTCGGCAGGAAGCAAGTGTGTAGATCAACAAATACCGGTAAGTAATTAGTTCATAGCAAGAAGTCTCAAGGCCTCTGTCTGTTATTATTATTCTATAGAGGACACAAATATAGGAATCATCGTATGCCAAATTTCTGGCAATAATAATAGTAGATCTATAATGTTCGTATAGAAATTCATTTTTACGCAAGAATTAATTCAATGCGTAAACAATCATCTCTTCAATCTCTCGTGCCTGCTCAGCTCTCTATTCAAAAGCGTCAAAATCATTTTTACACAACTGTAATTGTCAAGAAAAAACATAGAGAACTCCGCATTTCTAGCGGCAACATGTACATTGTACAATGCAGGCCGTGCTGCCAAGTCGAAGAAGCCATTTTGCACACAGGCGTCACAAGAAAGCAAGATCAATGAGACAAGAGTTGAGCTCAAGATCCAAATTTTACCCATGGAACGAATAATAATAATAAATAATATTAACATTGACGATTTCTATGGCGCTGTAACACAACGTTATTTTTTAAATTTAAATTTTCCGTTTATTGACAAAGCATCAAACACATACAAAATAACATCAATCAGTAGCCTACAAACTCAATGACTTTCGAGTGATCGGTGCATAAGTCAAAGGATCAATCCAAAAGGGTCGTATGGACCCACTGAGGCTGGATTGACCCTTCCTTTCTCAATAACATTTGGCTATTGTAAAACAGTGCAAAGAACAACATGTTGATTAAGATAAATTAAAGTGAGTAAGTTAGAGGGATTAAGTAAATCTACTGGTGGTTCTAAAGTTTCGATCTGAAAGACAGGTGAGTTTATCATCTTCAGTATTAAATCTGGTCAACTGGCAATCACCATCGCAAAAGCATTAGGCACGCTTTGACATTATCACTTTTAAATTAATGTAGCAACAGAAAAACACATCTATCCGACAACTGGTTGAAAAGTCTCCTCCTAGATTTTTCTAAAGGATGCAAGATGCTGAATGTTTTCGTCTCATCCATCCCTATAGCGTTAATTACTTCCACTCAACTGCTGCAAAGTTCACCGATAGACTGATCCCCTGTCAAAACATCCACCTTACAGCTCATAATATTATCATCACTGCACATATATATGGTAACAAATCTTATCAGCGTTGCTCCTCCTCTTTATTCACGCTTTTGACTGGCCCTACAAGAGCACGAACAGTGACGGAGTAAACCCCTAAACGTGATCTTCTATACTTGGAATTGCGTGCTCGAAACGTCGGTGATATATTGCGTTTCGATTGAAGCGCAAACAGCCGGTGAAATAGAATAATTGCGTCTACCGGTGGTGCATAAAAACACCGAAAAATCTGTGAATAAATCACCGTCAATGCTGGTTCAACAGGTATATTAGAATACAGAAAAGTTTTGCCAGCCAAATAGTTTTGCCTCCGGCGTCAACCGGACGACTGTCGTCAACTACAGGACGACGGTTGGCTATAGGTAGGCACGCAATCATCATCGACTTTAATAATGGACGCCTCGCGCAGATATTAATGCATTTGACAATGTTTTGGTCCGCGTGTATTATAATGCTGCTCGCTGTACTATAATAGATAGGCTGAAACGAAATGCTATTTTTAAGTACGTCTATGACTTAAAGAATTGCATTCTTACTCGGTCACACACACACACTTACATGCGCTTTGTATTCACATATAAAACTGTTATATATACGTATGACTGTATGGATGTGAATGCATAAATTGTGAGCTATAATGTAGACTAATGCACAAGCAATTAATCAAAGAAATCATACAAGTCTGCTGCGTGTCAATGTGTCAGTGTTGAAGCCAGTTATATTATTGAGTCGTTGTCATAAATCTTTTCGACGGAATAAAATTAGACGGACTCGAAATAAAGACTCGGTGCACAAACACATAAACAGCTGCGATGAAAACAAAAGATAGATAATATAATAGACAAGACGTCTGTTTGCTGTTAGCAGATAAACAATTATTATCTCCGATCTGTTATTTGAATACCTATTTACATCCACCTCGCTGCTTATGTTTTCATGGCGCTTATCCGGAAACGCCCTGTGGACGTTTAGACATTTGGGAAGATTAATATTATTGTTGGACCGAAACTGGCGCTACACTAATAATAATAATACTGATAACAATAACAATAATAAAAGTAATAATAATGACAGCAGCAACAACAACAACATCCACAGCAACAGGAACAAGAGTAGCAACAACACTAACACCAATAACAGGTCTAATAATAGTACTACTACTAATAATAATAATAAAAATAATCATCATCGTCATCACCAATATCATCATCATCATCATCATCATCATCATCATCATCATCATCATCATTATCTGAGACCATGGAAAAATAAAATGATAACGAAGATCACTGATGATGATTTCAACGATGATGAAGATACAAATGAAGATAAAAGTGATGACGATGATGACGACGGCTGCAACGATGATGCCTCTCATGACGATGACGAAGATGAAGAAGAGGAGGAAGAAATAGAAGAGGAGGAGGAGGCTGAAGACGAGGAGGAGGATGGAAAAAGGAAGTATATAAAGAAAACGACGAAGGCATATACTATTATTGTTTTCTTCATCAACCTCATCCTTAGAGGATGTTGGTGATGAAGAGGAAGTTGATTTGGAGGCAGCGATGAAGATGATGATGACGAATACGACTAAAAATACCAATCACCATGAGTAACACGTCCGATGGGCCTAAAACCAGAGCTATACAGCAGTCATCCAACACGCACCACTTGTGGCACAATGCCTGTCAGCAATGTGCGGCATTAATGTGGCTGTAATTGACAATACATGCATGCCGTTGCTTAAATAATCAACAGCAGTGGGGTAGTTGGCTTGGCTGTCTTTCCGCTTCTGGTCATATTTCACGGTTAACCACAACTTTGTTTCGTTTCTATTAAGCAATTACAATGTATGTCGCAGGTAAATATAGGTCTATTCGCACTCATAGCCTGAATCGATCAACAAGTCAGTATCATTTATCATTTATCATTTATCATTTATCATTTATCATTTATCATTTATCATTTATCATTTATCATTTATCATTTATCATTTATCATTTATCATTTATCATTTATCATTTATCATTTATCATTTATCATTTATCATTTATCATTTATCATTTATCATTTATCATTTATCATGTGAAATATTTGCCCGAAGTCCCATTAACAGTCAAAATGTTGCTTGAGTGCAGTGAGAAAAACTTGTGCATTGGTTTCATTGCGCCAGACAGACACTTCGAATCCACCTCGCCGCGTAGGGACCTTGGGCAAGTACTTCACGCACAATAATTGCTCAGCGCTTCGGCGTGAAACTCCGATGCAGTGTCCGCTCTGCATTCGGGAGCGCCTCTGAGTAGATAGAGCTTAAAGGGGCGCTATAACAAGTGCACATACAAACATATGTAGCCTATATACATCCGGATATTATAGTATTCAGGCAGACAAAATTAATGGCTTAATATTTTGGCCTATATTCGGTGTTTAAGAGTGATCCTGGCTCTGACCCCAGCAGCATGGTTGAACTAGGTGCATGCAGGGAAATCCACCAGGGCGAAGAAGATATATATCCAAGATATATATCTATCGTCAACCGATTAGACGCCAGAAATGCGCAATAAAATAAAATGTCCCATTGCAAGAATTCCGAGACGAATTCCGCGTTAATTTGCGATGACGTCACGAGACTACTTGGCCGCCAGCGCCGTCTGTCGACTTCATCTGCACCAAGAACAGCAGCAGAAACAACAGCAGCAGCATCAGCAGCAGCAGCAGCATCAACAGCAGCAGCATCAGCATCATCAGCAGCAGCAGCAGAATGCTCAGCATTGTATTCTACATGCATTGTTCTGCAACATGTGTCTGACTGCGCGAAAGTTTAGGCTACGCCTGACATTTTACATACACACAGTGCATAGGCCTATAGAAAATATTCAAAGAGACACAGAGAGAGAGTGAGGCAGATACAACGAGACAGGTATAAAAAAGTCAGGTATACAGACACACAGACAGACAGACAAACAGACAGACAGTCAAACAGACAAACAGACATACATACATACAGACAACGATAGAGACAGAGACAGAGAGGAATAGACAACGACAAAGAGACATACAGAGATCTAATTAGATGGAGACAGAAACAATGAAAAATATCATAATCTTATGCATATGCCAGCATGCACAGACAGTTTAGATAAAATGTTGGTTTAATAACATAATCGTCTGGAGTTTAAAGGTACTCTGAATCCTACCAACGAACAGACTGACAGACACAGACAGACTTTTTACCCAAAAATTCATACAACTACGTGTATGATTAATTTGTTGTTGAAATGCGAGTTTAAGTGTACAACGAGAACATGCAGAGTTGCAGACGTTCTAAATATTGTCTTTAGTATCCAATTTTTAAATACTGTACACAGTGTATAGGGCCTACTGTGTACAGAGGTCTACGCTATGTTCAACTCGCCCGAGAGCCGACTTGAAATTTGAGTGGCCTCAATAGTCAATAAACACAAGTCTTGAAGTAAGTTACCAATAAATTGGCCTACACTACAGAGTAGGCTATCTCACTTATTCTTACCATAGATCGACTACATCTTTACATAGAGAATACAAAACGAATTGATATGACGTATTTATCCAATTATTTTATCATGTCCTGCATGCGTGAGGGCATTCTAAGTAGGGGCATTCGAAGTAGGGGCATTCGAAGTAGGGGCATTCGAAGTAGGGGCATTCGAAGTAGGGGCATTCGAAGTAGGGGCATTCGAAGTAGGGGCATTCGAATTAGAGCTGCACCGAAATTCGCTTAATCGTATTCGCTTCGGGACCGAAGAGCGAGTCAAATAGCTATTCGGTATTTGGCCGAATAGTAGCGATCGATCTGAATGCGAATAGTGGTCACGTGACACCTGTTTCTGCATATGCGGCTGCTATGGCGAGTGTACAACGACTGGCAGAAGGATGCAAAAATTACATGTAGTCAACTGCATGTGTACGTTTAGTCTATGTATTAAATTGACTGAAGTGAAACTTTTGCTTTCGTTTGAAATTTTTAATATCGTCTGTAGACCGAATAGTTGGCATAATTATTCGTATTCGGCTAAATAGTGATTATTACCTATTCGGTGCAGCCCTAATTCTAACACCATACACCAATACTATACAATCGTTTGCTATACTCACAACAAACTGCCATTGACTAGCGCTATATAAAAAACCGAATGCAGGGCATTGCAGGCACTATAGGCCTCTATAATAGGTCCCTATAATACATGCTCGCTTAGCAATAAGCTTACATATTATGTATTGCTAAGCGAGCACAATTTGATGGTGCTAGCATAGAACGCGCTGGTACAAAGGAAACATTATACAGATTAAACGAGAGAAAGAAACGTTGAAATTAGATAACACAACGCTTTGAAACGAAAATAATGCAGTTCATGGTGGAAAATAAAATTTACGGATAAAGGAAGAAGAAAACACAGAGAGGAAAACAAAATCGTTTGTCTCTGCAGATCAACACCGATTATCCAACTACTTCAAAAACATGAACCATTCCAACTCTCCAACTCCCCATGCACCTCCCTTCTTCCATTTCCTCTCCATCAGACCATCACCTTGAACCTGCCCAAGTAAGCCTAGTCAAGAGAAATCAGGTTAATCCTATAAGTTAAGACCCATGCACACAAACGACATAGCAGCCACCTAACAGACTTGACGAAATGGATTCGAAAATCTTGTACCAGCCACCGAAAAAAGCCAGACAACTTCGATCGTGTCTCACACAATAGAAAGATAGGATAGAATGTGCAGCAGGCCTATGTAAACTGTGTTTACTCAATGTCCTGATAATAATTATTCGGTTTCCATTCTCGCTCCACCTTTCCCTCTCCTCTCCTCTTCCTCTCGTCTCTGTAAACCTCTACTTCTCTATGTTTCCATCTATCTCGATCGCATTCTCCGTGTAGCTGTTCATCCATCAGCCGGTCCGTCCGTACACTCGTGCATGTAATCACACTTGTAAGCATATAGTGCAAGCATGGCGCCCCTATGCAATTATAAGTCTTATTTAATAGACCATCAAACACATTATACTGACACACAGATATCATCACTGAATAAAGACAAACAAACAAACAAACACACAAACAGACAGACACACAGACAAACAAGCAGACAAATCAGACAGACAGACAAACAGACAAACAAGCAGACAAACAGAAAATCAGACAAACAGACAAGTAGACTAGCAGGCAGATAAACAGACAAACATACAAACAGACAAACAAACAGACACGCAGGCAGACAGAAAGGACAGCCAAACAGACAAACAGGCAAGCGGACAAAGCAGGCAGACAGATAGGCAGGCAAACAGACAGACAAACAAACAAAAAGCAAAAAAGACAAGCAGGCAGACAGACTCATTCAATCGTCTATTGCACATTCACGCACCACACGTGGACATAGCAGCCGAGTTTAAGAATGGACATTCCTGTCTAGAGCTCAATCTTTATCAACTATGCGAAAGTCGCCATTAAATACGACAGAAGCTCAAAAGCTTCACACATACAAATTTATGGCATCTGCATATGAATAGGTTCATTTATGACTTTTATATACTTGTAATTATATCCATAGACTCTATATGTATATGCATGCATCTTGTATTAAGAACTGCATTTATAATGATGCATTGTTCATATTTTTATAGACCTATGTATATAATCTACTTGTTCATAAAAGCTAAGATATAAGCTATGTGTATATATATACTGCATG